>JAHHZJ010004050.1:0-82101 GCA_021437245.1 Aegilops speltoides | reverse complement strand
GATTTCAGAACTTAGTGATTTCACAAAGTCATGTCCTGCTGTTAATTTTATGCCATATGTTCATGTTGTTACAGAGAGATCTATGCCCTTTTTGAGCATGATCAGTAAGGGTGTTTTGAACATATGGATGTGCTCTATCCATCCATGCCTTTGTTGGTATTTATGGAGTAGTCTAGCATGTCATTTTCGTGCTCCACTTTTGCTTGAAAATGTTTCCTGGCAGACTGTTTGCATGAGTTTCAATTTTCACGAGGTCGTTGTAGTTGATCCGTGTATGCTATGATGTTGTTCTTGCCATGTATAGCTCCTATGCCATGTCTTCTTGATGGGTGCTTAGTTTATCTTGAGATGCTCTGTAGTGAGTGCATCGAGCTCACGAACATGCCTACTCGTTATCAGTTTTTGCCATGTCCTGATATTTCACTAAGTCTGAAATCTGTAAAAAAACTTGCAATGTTTACATGGGTGCCATCATTTCTTAAGGTCCTTTTTGGCTTATGGTCAGTAAGGGACTATTGAAATATGCTTTGAGTAGAATCATGTCATGCCTTGCTTTGCTATTATAAGTTCCTGTAGCATGTTGTTTGCTTGCTCTAAACATGCCTTCCTGATGTTAATTCCTGGCATGTTAGTATTTTCACTAAGTCTGTGAACCTGATATTTTGAGCACTTTCACCATGCTTGTTTGAACATGTTATGATGTGATTTAGCCGTAGCTCAGTGTTCCTCTTTTGTTAAGCATCTCCTGTAGTTCGCTGCCATACGCTTTGTTTTTATGTTGGGGTGCTGTAGCATAGTTTCTTGTTGCTTTCTAAGTAGCATCGGGCTGTTAAACGCAGATTTGCGTCATTCTTGTTTTGCTTGTCATTTGCAAACCGTGCATCCGATTCCGGTGATCTTTATATCGATTTCAACCGAAATCATCTCATCTTTCCAGCGGCATACTTGGTTTGCCAAGTTGATGCCAGTTCATCATTTTCCTTCCGAGCATACATATGCATTGCATATCACATCTCGCATCGCATGTCATGTTTTGCATCATATTGCTTGTGCATTGTTCCTTGTTTGATTGTGGTTCCGTTGCTTGTGTTCTTGCTTTGGGTAGAGCCGGGAGACGAGTACATGAACGAGGAGCCTGTTGAGAACGCCTACGAGGATCAAGTCTTCGACAACTCTGAGAACCTTACAGGCAAGATGACCATACCTTCGAAATCACTTCTATCTTTGCTTGCTAGATGCTCGCTCTTTTGCTATGCCTATGCTGCGATACCTACCACTTGCTATATCATGCTACCCATATTGCCATGTCAACCTCTAACCATCCATGTCCTAGCAAACTGTTGTTTGGCTATGTTACCGCTTTGCTCAGCCCCTCTTATAGCGTTGTTAGTTGCAGGTGAAGATGAAGTTTGTTCCTTGTTGGAACACAGATATTTTGGGATATCACAATATCTATTGTCTTAATTAATGCATCTATATACTTGGTAAAGGGTGGAAGGCTCGGCCTTATGCCTGTGTTTTGTTCCACTCTTGCCACCCTAGTTTCCGCCATACCGGTGTTATGTTCCTTGATTTTATGCTCCTTACGCGGTCGGGTGATTTATGGGACCCCTTGACAGTTCGCTTTGAATAAAACTCCTCCAAAGAAGGCCCAACATTGGTTTTACCATTTGCCACCTATACCCCTTTTTCCCTTGGTTTTCGCGAGCCCGAGGGTCATCTTTATTTAACCCCCGGCCAATGCTCCTCGAGTGTTGGTCCAAACTAGAGCCCTTTGGCGCCCCTCAAGGAAACTTGAGGTCTGGTTTAGTTGTATGGATTGCTCATCCGTTGTGCCTCGAGAACGAGATATGTGCAGCTCCTATCGGGATTTGTCGGCACACCGGGTGGTCTTGCTGGTTTAGTTTTACCATTGTCGAAATGTCTTGATGTACCGGGATACCGAGTCTGATCGGAGTGTCTTGGGTGAAGGTTTATTCCTTCGCTGACCGTGAGAGCTTGTTATGGGCTGTTGGGACACCCTGCAGGTATTATCTTTCAAAGCCGTGCCCGCGGTTATGAGGCAGATGGGAATTTGTTAATGTCCGGTTGTAGAAAACCCGAAGTTGACCTTAATTAAAATACATCAATCGTGTATGTAACCGTGATGGTCTCTTCTCGGGAGTCCGGAAGTGAACACGGTGTTGGAGTTATGTTTGACGCAGGTTGTTTAGGATCACTTCTTGATCGCTACTAGCTTCACGACCGCGCCTTGCTTCTCTTCTCGCTCTCTTTTGCGATGTAGCCACCATATATGCTAGTCGCTTGCTGCCGCCCCTCCTTTTTGACACCAGCCTTCCCTTGCTTAAATAGTCTTGATCTCGCTGGTGAGATTGCTGAGTCCCCGTGGCTCATGATTCTACCAAAACAGATGCAGTACGGTGATGCCACCGCAGATGGCGAATCGAGCTGAAGTGGGAATATGATGAGGCCCTTGGTCGATACTATGTTTCATTTCCAGACGATTAGTAGTGGAGCCAAGTTGGGGCGATCGGGGATCTGTGTTGCATGTGGGGTATTCTTCTTATATTTTGGTTCCGTAGTCGGACCTTGAGTGTAATCTGTATGATGGATGTTTAATTATGTATTGTGTGAAGTGGCGACTGTAAGCCAACTATGTATCTCTTTCCTTATGTATTACATGGATTGTGCGAAGATTACCTCACTTGCGACATTGCTTTCAATGCGGTTATGCTCTAAGTCGTGCTTCACACGTGGGAGATATAGCCGCATCGAGGGCGCTACAAGTTGGTAATCGAGCCATCCCCGACCTTAGGAGCCCCCACCGCTTGATCGCTTTTAGTGGCCGAGTTGTGTCTAGAAAAATGTTTTGAGTCATTTAGGATTATATATATCGGAGAGTTAGGAATTCTTTTTACTCCCGGTCCTTCGACCTTCCGGTGAGGTATCCTAACATAGAGTTTTGACTCTTCTCTTCTCAAATTTCACTAAAATTTTTTAGGATCACGCTGGTATCTTAGAATCGCTCCGATGGTTTTATGATGACAACATTGTCTTGGTTGCCTCGACATTTAGGGGTTGTGGCGGTGTCCCGAGAGTTGAGCTCCGAGGTGTTGTCGCCATAATTTTATCGCTGCAGTTCTCGAATACCGAGTTTAGTACCGACATCGAAAATCTCTTTTATGCAGGTTGTTGGTGAGATAACCCGCTAACCCAATCTCGTGGTGAGTACGGAGTATTGCCATGACTCGATAACGGATGCTTTTCAAGGTTGAGGTACACGATTTCAAGGTTTCTTGGTTATGTGTTGAAGGATGGATACAATGGATGTAGGGATTGTTAGCTTGGGTGAGATATATATTGCTCCTCGTATCCCCAACACCGATTGCATAACCGAAAGTTTCGGAGTTTATAGGTGGGATTCAAGTAGCTCTAGCATTTCTTCCGCAGATATTTGGTTTGTGATTGGGTAATCCTTACCACATATTTGTTCCATTCATACCTTGTTTTTTATTTTCATTCATCAATCTCTTATCAAGTGGCTTCTCACCTTAATGGACGGATGTTTACTTTGGAATTCATTCGCTCATCCTGTTCAATGTTTATTGTGAAGACTATATGTTGCAATTTCTATCCGTTGATTCAACTTGTCTATCTGTCTATCAAGATGCTAACGGATGTCACCTCTTCAGATGGCTCCGCCAACGCCGTAATCCGGAACGCAGTGATGGGAGTCAGCGAACCCTCCACCTCCACCTCCGCCTCCGGAGGCATGGCAAACTTTGATGGCAACCACTAACGCTAACGCCGCTTGTTGATTCAGCTGATGCAAGAGCGTAACCAAGGCCAAGGCAACCAAGGGAATCAAGGTCAAGGGCAGTTCTTCCATCAGCCACGCTTCCTACACTCAACCAATTCCTTGCAAACCAGCCAAAGTCTTTCAGCCATCGTGTGCGAGGCCATAGACGCCGATGATTGGCTCGTGGATATCAACAAGCATTTTGAATGCAGCAATGTCGACACGAGGACTACGCCAAGTTCAAGGCTTTTCAGCTCAAGGATCAGCAACTGATTGGTTCCAGAATACAAGGATTCTAGAGGTGGTCGAGTGATTACTTGACTGATTTACCGGGACTTTAAAGCTCACCACATTCCTACAAGTGTTGTTGAGAGCAAGCGTGAGGAGTTCCGCAATCTCAAGCAAGGAAACATGTCGGTGTACTGAATACAACATACAGTTTGAAACTTGCTCGATTCGCTAAACAAGACGCTCTGATGAGAAAAGTATGATCTATCGCCAGAGGTGGCCTTAGAGAGGATCTGCAGCTATCTCTTGTTCTTTCCGAGCCTACTCGCTTGATCAATTCTATAATATGGCACTCAAGCTAGAAGGTGCTCAGCTCAAGTGTGAGGCTTCAAAGAAGAGAATCGGGGATGCAGCTTCAGTCTTCTTCTTCCTCTCAAGTGGCAGCAAAGCAGCAAAAGTTCTACCTTCCTCCTCCTCCGTTCCGCCACCCTTATCGCCAGAAGAACTCAGTGGTCGTGGATCTTCCCACCCACCCAACCCAAGCTACGAGAACAAGTCTCACCTCAAGCTCCAAGGTCAAATGCTCCTTATCACCGTCCGCCTCGGAGGTGACTGCAACAAGTGTCGCAGAAGGGTCACTATGCGAACAAATGCCATAACCAAAGGCGCCTTCCGCCTCCTCCTCCGGTGAGGTCTTCAAGCAATGCAGTGGTCAAGCATAATCCGAAGCATGCAAAGGTGAATATGATGAATGCAGCTCAAGCAGAGGATTCTTCAGATGTGATAATGGGTAATCTTCCAGTTAATGATATTCCTGCAAAAGTCTTATTTGATACTGGTGCATCGCATTCTTTCATTTCAAGACCTTTTGTGGCTATGCATGATTTGGTTACTCAAGTATTGCCGAGTCCTTACTCTATTGTTTCCCCGGCTCGGCAAATGACTTCTCGAGCATTGGTTCGGGATGTCTCTATCAAGATGGGCGACTATAGATTTCTGTCTTCTCCAATTGTCCTTGGTGACTCTGATATTGATCTAATTCTTGGGATGGACTGGCTTTCTAAACACAAAGCTCAACTTGATTGTGCTGCCAGGCAGATTCAATTGACACACCCTTCTGAGGATGTTATCATCTATGCCGCTCGGGATGAAACCATTCGGTTGTTTTCTCTCAATGAGAAGGGAGAGTTGGATGCTATCTCTCAAATTCCAGTCGTTTGTGAGTACAAAGATGTCTTTCCAGAAGAGCTTCCGGTATGCCTCCTCATCGCCACCGAATTTGTTATTGATCTTGAGCCCGCATCAACCCGCTTGCAAGCGCCCTTACAAGCTTGGACCCAAGGAGCTGAAAGAATTGAAGAAGCAGCTCGATGAACAAGAGCGTCTGGGTTTGATCGGACCGAGTTCATCTCCATGGGGATGTGGAGTTCTTTTGTCCGTAAGAAGGATGGCACGGACCGACTTTGTGTTGATTACCGTCCATTGAACAAGAAGACAATCAAGAACAAGTATCCACTTCCCAACATCAATGAGCTATTCGAGCAACTCAAAGGTGCTAAAGTATTCTCCAAGCTTGACCTCCGTATGGGTTATCATCGATTCGATTCGTGAACAAGATATTCCCAAGACAAGATTCGAACAAGCTTTGGTTCTTATGAATATACCGTCATGTCTTTCGCCTTGTCAATGCTCCTCCAACTTTCTCTCGCATGATGAACTTTATCTTCAACCCCTACACCAATGATTTCGTCTTGGTGTATCTCGATGATATTTTGGTCTTCTCCAAGAACAAGCAGGATCATGCCAAACATTTGCGATTGGTGCTCGACAAGCTCAGAGAGCATCAATTCTATGCGAAGTTTTCCAAATGTGAGTTCTAGCTTGATGAAGTTCTTTATCTTGGTCATATCATCTCAGCCAAGGGCATCACTGTTAATCCCGAGAAGGTGTCTTCAATTGTGAATTGGGAACCTCCTCAGAATGTCAAGCAGCTCCGCAGTTTTCTCGGTCTTGCAAGCTATTGTCGAAGATTCGTTGAGAATTTCTCCAAGATTGCAAAGCCTCTTTCCAACCTCCTCCAGAAGCATGTCAAGTATGTCTGGACGCCTGAGTGTGATGTCGCTTTCAACACCCTCAAAGAGAAGCTAGTTACAGCTCCTGTCTTGACTCCTCCTGATGAATCCAAGCCATTCGAAGTTTTCTGTGATGCTTCCTTGCAAGGTCTCGGTGCTGTGTTAATGCAAGAGAAGAAAGTTGTGGCCTATACCTCTCGTCAGTTGAAGCCCAACGAAAAGAACTACCCCACTCACGATCTTGAGTTGGCGGCAGTTGTCCATGCATTGATAACATGGAGACATCTCTTGTTGGGAAGGAAAGTGGACATTTTCACCGATCACAAGAGTCTCAAGTATATCTTCACTCAACCAAACCTCAACCTCGTGCAAACTCGATGGGTCGAAATGATTCAAGAGTACAATCCAAGTATTGAATATACTCTGGCAAGGCGAATGTGATTGCAGATGCTCGAGGCGTAAAGGCTTATTGCAACAGCTTAATTCTCAAGCCCTTCCAACCGGATCTTTGTGAAGCTTTCAAGCTGAATCTTCAAGTTGTTCCTCAAGGATTTCTTGCCAACCTCATAGTCTCTCCTACTTTGGAAGATCAAATTCGTGAGGCTCAACTTCTGGATACCATGGTGAAGAAAGTGAAATGTGGTATTGACAAGGGCATTTCCAAATACAAGTGCTATCGCTTGGATGACAAAGACACTCTTTTCTTCGAGGATCGTATTGTGGTTCCTAAAGGCGATCTGAGAAAAGTCATCATGTATGAGGCACACAATTCCCTCCTATCCATTCATCCTAGAAGTACGAAGATGTACCATGACCGCAAGCAGTCGTTTTGGTGGACTCGAATGAAGCGAGAAATTGCTCAATTCGTGAATGAATGTGATGTCTGCAGAAGGGTGAAAGCAGAACACCAAAGACCAGCTGGTCTCCTCCAACCTCTTGCTATTCCGGAATGGAAGTTTGATCATATCGAGATGGACTTCGTGACTGGTTTTCCTAAGTCCAAGCGTGGAAATGATGCTATCTTCGTTGTCATTGACAAGCTTACTAAAGTGGCTCATTTTCTTCCCGTCAAAGAATCTATCACAGCAGCTCACCGGCGAGCTATACACCTCGTAATTGTCTCCTTGCACGGTATTCCACAATTGATCTCTTCGACCGTGGAAGCATCTTCACTTCTAAGTTCGGGACTCTTTTGAAGGCCATGGGCACCAACATTCGTTTCAGACAGCTTTTCATCCTCAAACTAGTGGCCAAGTCGAGCGAGTCAATCAAATCCTTGAAGATATGCTCGGGGCTTGTGTCATTTCTTTTGGCATGAAGTGGGAAGAGTGTCTTCCATATGCCGAAGTTCTCCTACAACAACAGCTTCCAGCGAGTTCGGCAAGGCCCCATTCGAAATTTATATGGCGTAAAGTGCCGACTCCTCTCAATTGGTCCGAGATGTGAACGCCAACTTCTTGCAACGACTTGATCACGAAGCGAAGAAATGTGCAAAGTCATTCGTGAGAATCTCAAAGCCGCGCAATCGCGCCGTAAGGGCTATTATGATGACAAGCACCGTGATGTGGCTTTTGAAATCGGAGACCATGTCTACCTCCGCGTCTCTCAATGAAAGGTACTCGTAAACCCGGTATCAAAGGAAGCTTGCCCCTAGATACGTGGGTCCTTTCAAGATCATTGGCAAAAGAGGCGATCTCGCCTATCAACTTGAGCTTCCATCCAACTTTGCAAACGTGCGATGTGTTTCACGTGTCACAGCTCCGCAAGTGCTTCAAGATTCTGAGCGCACTATCAACTTTGAAGAAATTGACCTCCAAGAAGATCTCTCTTATCATGAGCACCCGTTGCTATTCTTGAAGAAACCGAGCGCAAGACTCGCAACAAGTCAATCAAATTCTGAAAGTAAAGTGGTCACATCATTCCGACCGAGAAGCCACCGAGGCGCGAGGATCACCTCCGTTCGAATATCCGGAGTTCTTTCAGTCCTAGATCTCGGGCGAGATCCTCTTGTAGTGGTGGAGTGTTGTAACACCCGGATGTATCTTTCCATATTTGTAACTCCAACTCTTGCCATTTTCGGATATGTGCTATGATATTCCCTCCGTGGTTGGGTTTTGTTTTCGTTTTGCATTTTGTCCATGTCATGCATCTCATATCATGCCATCATGTGCATCTCATTTGCATACGTGTTCGCCTCATGCATCCGAGCATATTCCCGTTGTCTGCTTTGTAATCCGGCACTCCTATGTTCCCGGCGTCCCCTCTTGTTCTTTTTTCCGTGCGGTGTTGAACATTCTCGGAATGGGCCGAGCCTTGCCAAGTGGCCCTGGTATAGCACCGGTAGACCACCTGTCAAGTTTCGGGTCATTTGGAGTTCGTTTGGTACTCCAACGGTTAACCGCTCTCTCGCAAAGGCCTCTTTTAAGTTGCAGCCCAACACCCCTCCAAAACAGCCCAATAACCCATCTAACTCCCCTCCATGCCCTCGGTCGTTCGATCACGATCGTGTGGGCGAAAACTACACCCCATTTGGACTCTCCTAGCTCCCTCTATGCCTATTTAAAGACCCTCCCCGAATTTGGATCGATCCACCTAACCCTAAAAATCCCAGATCCGCGCCCGGGGGACGTGTCCGAGCGGGCGGACAATGTCCGCCGCGGGCGGCGCCACTCTGGGCTGCCACGTGGCCGCCACCGCCCCGCCGCCCTTGAAAGCCCTTGAGCCCGCCCATTGCGGCCCATGGGGCCGCCCGCCGCCCACGCACACACACACACACACACACACACCCATGCCGCCGCCGCTACCGCCGCCGCGCGCTTGCCATTGCCGCCGCTCCAAGGCCGCGCCAGCTCGCCCAGCCGCCAGCTGCCGCCCGCCACAACGCCCGCCTGGCCAACCTCCTCCTCCGGCCGGCCATCCTCCACGGCGCGCCCGATCCAGATCCGATCGATCCCACGGTTGACTTCTTTTTCCCCCGAAAATCCACTAAGTCCTTATATCTGTGTTAATTTCGTGCATTTTTCATAGCATCACATCTCTGCACCCGTGGCTTCGTTTTGGGCGTATAATATGTCAAATTGTTCGCCTCGAAGAGCACATCATTTCATCCCATTGCATCATTTGCATTTGAGCTCATCTTGATGCCCGAAATGCTGTTGGAAGATGGCTTCAGATCGTTAGTTTCAGAATCTTATCAGTTCGAGCTCTTTTGTTATTTTTGCCATGAATTATGTGTGCACCTTATGAACTTGAGTCCTACATGTGAATTGAACATTGCCATGCCATCTTTCCAAGGGTGTTTGCCATGTATTTTTGTGACCTATGTGTTGACTAGAACAAGCATGCAAAGTAGGGATGATGATGTTGCTGATTTCAGGAACTTAGTGATTTCACTAAGTCATGTCCTGCTGTTAATTTTATGCCATATGTTCATGTTGTTACAGAGAGATCTATGCCCTTTTTGAGCATGATCAGTAAGGGTGTTTTGAACATATGGATGTGCTCTATCCATCTATGCCTTTGTTGGTATTTATGGAGTAGTCTAGCATGTCATTTTCGTGCTCCACTTTTGCTTGAAAATGTTTCCTGGCAGACTGTTTGCATGAGTTTCAATTTTCACGAGGTCGTTGTAGTTGATCCGTGTATGCTATGATGTTGTTCTTAACATGTATAGCTCCTATGCCATGTCTTCTTGATGGGTGTATGCTTAGTTTATCTTGAGATGCTCTGTAGTGAGTGCATCGAGCTCACGAACATGCCTACTCGTTATCAGTTTTTGCCATGTCCTGATATTTCACTAAGTCTGAAATCTGTAAAAAAACTTGCAATGTTTACATGGGTGCCATCATTTCTTAAGGTCCTTTTTGGCTTATGGTCAGTAAGGGACTATTGAAATATGCTTTGAGTAGAATCATGTCATGCCTTGCTTTGCTATTATAAGTTCCTGTAGCATGTTGTTTGCTTGCTCTAAACATGCCTTCCTGATGTTAATTCCTGGCATGTTAGTATTTTCACTAAGTCTGTGAACCTGATATTTTGAGCACTTTCACCATGCTTGTTTGGACATGTTATGATGTGATTTAGCTGTAGCTCAGTCTTCCTCTTTTGTTAAGCATCTCCTGTAGTTCGCTGCCATACGCTTTGTTTTTATGTTGGGGTGCTGTAGCATAGTTTCTTGTTGCTTGCTAAGTAGCATCGGGCTGTTAAACGCAGATTTGCGTCATTCTTGTTTTGCTTGTCATTTGCAAACCGTGCATCCGATTCGGTGATCTTTATATCGATTTCAACCGAAATCATCTCATCTTTCCAGCGGCATACTTGGTTTGCCAAGTTGATGCCAGTTCATTATTTTCCTTCCGAGCATACATATGCATTGCATATCACATCTCGCATCGCATGTCATGTTTTGCATCATATTGCTTGTGCATTGTTCCTTGTTTGATTGTGGTTCCGTTGCTTGTGTTCTTGCTTTGGGTAGAGCCGGGAGACGAGTACGTGAACGAGGAGCCTGTTGAGAACGCCTACGAGGATCAAGTCTTTGACAACTCTTAGAACCTTACAGGCAAGATGACCATACCTTCGAAATCACTTCTATCTTTGCTTGCTAGATGCTCGCTCTTTTGCTATGCCTATGCTGCGATACCTACCACTTGCTATATCATGCCACCCATATTGCCATGTCAACCTCTAACCATCCATGTCCTAGCAAACCGTTGTTTGGCTATGTTACCGCTTTGCTCAGCCCCTCTTATAGCGTTGTTAGTTGCAGGTGAAGATGAAGTTTGTTCCTTGTTGGAACACGGATATTTTGGGATATCACAATATCTATTGTCTTAATTAATGCATCTATATACTTGGTAAAGGGTGGAAGGCTCGGCCTTATGCCTGGTGTTTTGTTCCACTCTTGCCACCCTAGTTTCCGTCATACCGGTGTTATGTTCCTTGATTTTATGCTCCTTACGGTCGGGTGATTTATGGGACCCCTTGACGATTCGCTTTGAATAAAACTCCTCTAGCAAGGCCCAACATTGGTTTTACCATTTGCCACCTATACCCTTTTTCCTTTGGTTTTCGCGAGCCCGAGGGTCATCTTTATTTAACCCCCCGCCAATGCTCCTCGAGTATTGGTCCAAACTAGAGCCCTTTGGCGCCCCTCAAGGAAACTTGAGGTCTGGTTTTAGTTGTACGGATTGCTCATCCGTTGTGCCCCGAGAACGAGATATGTGCAGCTCCTATCGGGATTTGTCGGCACAATGGGTGGTCTTGCTGGTTTAGTTTTACCATTGTCGAAATGTCTTGATGTACCGGATACCGAGTCGATCGGAGTGTCTTGGGTGAAGGTTTATTCTTCGTTGACCATGAGAGCTTGTTATGGGCTAAGTTGGGACACCCTGCAGGTATTATCTTTCAAAGCCGTGCCATGGTTATGAGGCGATGGGAATTTGTTAATGTCCGGTTGTAGAAAACCCGAAGTTGACCTTAATTAAAATACATCAATCGTGTATGTAACCGTGATGGTCTCTTCTCGGCGGAGTCCGGGAAGTGAACACGGTGTTGGAGTTATGTTTGACGCAGGTTGTTTAGGATCACTTCTTGATCGCTACTAGCTTCACGACCGCGCCTTGCTTCTCTTCTCGCTCTCTTTTGCGATGTAGCCACCATATATGCTAGTCGCTTGCTGCCGCCCCTCCTTTTTGACACCAGCCTTCCCTTAAGCTTAAATAGTCTTGATCTCGCGGGTGTGAGATTGCTTTGAGTCCCGTGGCTCATGATTCTACCAAAACAGATGCAGTACCGGTGATGCCAAAGCAGATGGCGAACCGAGCTGAAGTGGGAATATGATGAGGCCCTTGGTCGATACTATGTTTCATTTCCAGACGATTAGTAGTGGAGCCCAGTTGGGGCGATCGGGGATCTGTGTTGCATGTGGGGTATTCTTCTTATATTTTGGTTCCGTAGTCGGACCTTGAGTGTAATCTGTATGATGGATGTTTAATTATGTATTGTGTGAAGTGGCAACTGTAAGCCAACTATGTATCTCTTTCCCTTATGTATTACATGGATTGTGCGAAGATTACCTCACTTGCGACATTGCTTTCAATGCGGTTATGCCTCTAAGTCGTGCTTCGACACGTGGGAGATATAGCCGCATCGAGGGCGTTACACCAGAGGAGACGATCTCCACGCCATAAAATATCTACCCCTCAAGCTCAAAGGGACATCCCGTCATTGGCTCAAAAGCCTCCCAGAAAACACTATTGGAAGAGCTCGAGGAAGCGTTTAGAGCAAATTTTCAAGGGACTTATGTCCGGCCTCCGGATGCAGATGACCTAAGTCACATAACTCAACAGCCCGGAGAGTCAGCGCGGAAATTCTGGAACAGGTTCCTTACCAAAAAGAGTCAAATAGTCGACTGTCCGGACGCCGAAGCCTTAGCAGCTTTCAAGCACAATGTCCGAGACGAATGGCTTGCCAGACACCTCAGTCAAGAGAAACCGAGGACAATGACCGCATTAAGAAGCCTCATGACCCTCTTTTGCGCAGGAGAGGATAGCTGGCTGGCAAGAAGCAGCACCAGCGACCCAAGTACATCCGAGATAAGAGATGGAAATGGAGAATCACGGCGCAGAAAGGAGCAGTGCCGGAGTAAAGAGAAAAGCCAAAAGAGCACGGTAGTTAACGCCGGATTCAAAAGCTCGCGGCCAAATAATAAAACTCAGCCCCTCAAGTATGACAGCGACGAACTGTCTGACCTACATAAAATCCTCGGTCGGATATGTCAAATCCACAGTACCCGGAAGGCCCGCAAATCACACCCACAGGATTGTTGGGTTTTCAAGCGATCCGGCCGACTAAACGCCCGAACACAAGGGGCTCGGCGATCAAGCGAAGAAGATAAACCCCGCCAACAGGGCACCGAAAACAAAAGACGTTCCCACAAGAAGTCAGCAAGAACTCACTTCACGTGAGAACACGGAAGAACAGTGCGGCACTTTCTAAAAAGAGCTTCGCACGGTCCAACCCAGCAGACCGTAGAGATTCGATATCAAAACCAATCACTTTCGACCACCTGGACTACTCCAGAGGCGTTCGAAACACGGGACGGACTCCCCTGATATTGAATCCGATAATAGACGGACTACAATTCACAAACGTCCTAATGGACGGAGGCAGTGACTTAAACCTGCTATATTCAAACACAATCCGTCGGATGGGGATAGACCCTACCAAAATTCGACATAGCCGCACCTCCTTCAAAGGAGTGACGCCAGGCCCTTACGCCAAGTGCACAGGCTCGATATTACTAGAAGTCGTGTTCGGATCGCCGAACAATTTTCGACACGAAAAGTTAATTTTCCATATCGTCCCACTTAAAAGTGAATATCAAGCACTGTTGGGACGAAAGGCTTTTGTCCGCTTCAACGCCATACCGCATTACGCATATCTTACACTCAAGATGCCCAGTCCACATGGCGCCATTTCAGTGCGAGGGTCACTTAAAGACCCCGGACTCGGATAGACGAGTCCGGACCCAGCAGGCTAGGGGTTCCCTAGCGCACACCCTTTTACAAGGGGCTGCACGCACAACTGACCGCGGTTTCATATAAACCTCACTTTAAATATTTATATTTATTCCTTTGTATCTTTTTCGCACGAGCTATTTCTAAAACTAAACGTTCCTCTTTTTCTACATATGAACAACGTGCTTACCCGTCCAGGATAATGGTGCAACAGAGACACAGGCGCAGACGTGCAGTAGGGACCTGTTGCAAGGATTCTTTTCAGATTAAGACCCTGCGTAGACCTTTTTTATCACTGTCTCTTGTTGTTACTCTCGCTTGGCTTCTTCCTATAGCCAAAACGGAGAACGCCTTGGCATCGGCCGCGTCAGAAGACCATGCCCATACCTGGACACTAGGGGCTTAGGGCATCATTCTGCCCATTATTATAAAGTCCGAACACCTTCGGGAGTGTTCGGCGTCTCGAGTTAGGCATTATATGCATCAGCTCGAATCATGTCTTTGGTCAAATGTTGGGTTTGCCCGGCTCCGTGTTTTGCTGCCTTCGCTCCGTATCATCGGCTAACGCGGCACCGGAGAACTACCGCGATTGTGCCCCAGCCGCTCTCGGCGAGCACCTCAAGAGAGAAAGCCGAAAACCGATCATGATGATACGGCGAGAGTCCGGTCACCACTTGATCGACCATCGGAATGTCTAGAATTCCGCTTTGACGAAGGACCATTTCCGGTCAGCACATACGCACTTTAATCCGGAGATGTGCGGTGTCATCAGGCTATATCGTAGCCCCACCCTCGAGCTCCATTGGCTAAGTGAAAGAGATAAAGCATCATAGTCCGGATTGCCTCGTTAAGCTCGCTACCACCTCCTTAAAACAGGACCGAGACGTCGGATTAAGTGTGAAAAAGCGCTATTTTGCGAACACCCCAACACCATGTGCAAGGGGGCTGAAGCCGAAAACTGCATCTTTCAGGTTATACACAAGTATACGCAAACGGCCGCACAGGAGAAGTTTTACTACTTGAAGCACAAGTATAAAAAGCATTCATACTTTAATCATTGATATACAAGTCAACGCGTTCAATTGAACGTTACATTTTTTGAGCACTGCGACTCTATTATACGAGCGCCACGCATAACTTCCCCGAAATAATGCTCGGCAGGAAGCCGGTTTCCATCCGAACCCTGGGCAGCAACAGTGGTGGCTTCCATCTCCGGACACCGCGCCTTCACACGGGCCAGAGCCATCCGAGCGCCCTCGATGCAGGCCGACCGTTTCATCTCTTTGATGTGCGGCACCGCCCCAAGGAATTGCTGCAGTAGGCCGAAGTAGCTAGTCGCCTTGGACCTCTCTAGCCAGACATGGGCCACGATGTCAGTCATGGCCAATCCGGACAGTCTATTTAGTTCGGCCCATTTGGCCAACCTGTCCGTCAGCGGAAGAGGGCGATCCGGACTGTGGAATTGAGACCAATATAACTCTTCCGTCTCGTGATCCCCCTGGCTCCTGAAGTGCTTAACGGCATCAGCCGCACTCGCAGCCAAGTCCATATACGGATCCTCCGAACTCCACAGCCGCTCAAACTGAGCGTACTAGCATCCATAAACCGGCGACGATAAGAAATGGCTTGCCACCGTGATTTCTCCGGCTTGGCGCGCTCCTCCTTCATAGCTCGTGATCGCAGAGCGGCATCCTTGGCTTCGGTGGCCTTTTTCGTGGCTTCCTGCTCCAATAAGCGCTCCTTTTCAAGAGCCTCGTGCGGTCGGTAGCATCCTTTAATTTCTTGGCCAATTCGCCACCTCCCCCCCTTTCGAGGCGGTCGCCCTTTTCGACCTCCGACTCTTGGCCGCCCTTGCGGCGATCGCGTCACCGCCGGTCTTGCTCGCCGCTAGAGCAAGTTCGCCCAAGACTCTCCACAAAGCAGCACTATCTCAGATTAACACATACAACTAATCGAGAATAGGGCTTGGACCGACTCAATAATACGGCTGCGGAGAATTTATTTACCTTGCGACTCGTCAAGTCGTTGGTTGACAAGCGCGATGTCAGCATCTGCCACGTCAAGTTGTCGACTTAATTCGGCAAACTCACTAGTCCGGCTGGCCCCCGGACTATCTGCCACCTGTATCAGAGCGGCGATATTCATTACCTGAGATGTTGAGATTTTGATCCTCGGCACGCTGTCGTTTTCGACAACCTACCGAGTCTCAGGGGCTACTATCTATACAGGGTGCATTTTTTATATGCAAAACTGTGAAAAGACAAAGGGGTGCATCATTTTTGCATACCTCAAAACCCGCCAGCAAGCTCATGGCGGCATTACGCAATCCGCTTTCAGCGGACGAAATCCTTCCGACCACCATACGCATTAATGCACGGTGAGCTTCTGAAATGGACGCCCTCTCAAGCAAACTCTTGCCTCTCGCCGGACTCGTGGGTGCCGAACTCTCTGCCCCTCCGGACTCGGGGCGCCCTCGTGATTTATATTTCGGCTCGCTTTGCCTCATCGGGCGGCGCGGCGGACGGAGGCGTATCGCTCTCCATCATCTCCGGAAGAAGGTCCCCCGAGGATGAACTCATCTAAGACGGCTGCAGATCCGAACTGCGATATAAATATTTCGGTTACCTACAGAAGCATAAACGAAGGTCCTTCCTTATTAAACTTCCTCTTTTATACTCACGGCTCGTTAGAGGGCTGGTCCTTCGGCGATGATTGCGCGTCCGGATTCTCTCCGGACGCCGGACCCCCCGGTGAGGATTTCTTCCCACGCTTAGGGGCTTTTACCTCCGGATCTTCGGAGGCGGTCCTCTTCTCCTTCAAGGAGGGATCCTGATCCTCCTCTTCCGCCTTTGGGGCGAAATATTAGCTCCCTTATCTCCCCCGTCGCCCCCCTTTGTGGGCGCAACCTCCAACATTCTGACCAGCACGGGCTCCGGTGCGGTCTCTGGGAGGGGGGCCGGACACCTTATCAGCCTTGATCGCACCACCCATTCCTGTAAAGAATCAAGGGTCAGGAGATGATCTTTTGAAAGGCACACAAAAAGAATGTCCGGGCTCTGAGCTACTTACCTGAGTATCCGGGCGGTCGCGGCTTAGGCCTGCGTCCTCGGCCGAATCCGGACACGCCGCTTGCGGTCCGAAGAACAGCTTGTACATCTCCGTGGGTGTTGCACCCATAAAATGCTGGAGAATACGAGGTCCCTCCGGATTGAACTCCCATAGACGGAGAGGACGACGTTTGCAGGGTAGGAGGTGCCTGATTAGCATGACCTGCATCACCTTGACCAGGTCGATCTCCCTTGTTCGGAGGTCTCGAATCCGCCTCTGCGGTCGGGCACGCCCCGGACGGCCCCAGCTTGAGCCCTTGGTTGACCCACGACATCAGCTGCCGTGGAGGTCCCGGGCGGAAGGAGGGCGGCGGCTTTTGCTTGCTGCCCATTGGAGCAGTGATGTAGAACCACTCTTGCTGCCACAATCCCTGTTCCTCTTGGAAGGAACCTTCGAGCCATGGGGCATCGACCTTCTTGCTTATGGTCGCCCCGCCGCACTCCGCTTGATGCCCCCCGATCATCTTCAGCTCCACCTTGAATGTTTTCAGCCACAGGCCGAAGTGGGGGATGACGCGGAGGAAGGCTTCGCAGACAATGATGAATGCGGAAATATGGAGGATGGACTCCGGAGCCAAATCGTGGAAGTCCAGCCCGTAGTAGAAAAGGAGCCCTCTCACGAAGGGATCCGTCGGAAAGCCTAATCCCCGACGGAGGTGAGATGCGAAAACGAGCACTCGCCGGGCTCGGGGGCTGGCACGGCCTGCCCTGGGACAGGCAACCTGTGCGAGACTTCGTAGGCCAGGTACTTGGCCTCCCGCGGCTTCAATATGTCCTCCTCCGTCTATCCACCGGCCCTGGAGGTCGGAGCTGGACATTGTTTAAGATCCGAAGCGCTCGAATCCAAAGTTCTGGGTGTTGGAACTAGGGACGGAGGAAAGATTCGATGCGAGATTGAAGAACAAGGACAGGCCTTGGTCCTCTTATAAAGGGGGAGGAAATACCAAGGGCCGTCTCCGTGACCGTTTGAGATTCCCCTTCGATAGAGGAGGCGTGGCGACGGGAACGGTTGGGTTACCCACGCACGTATTGATGAGGATCCCGGAATAAAAGGGAACACGATCTCTGCTTCGACAGGATGTGCCAAGGAAACCGCTTCGCTAAACGTGCTGAGGCGGAGTAATAAAAACGATTCAAACGAGGGCTTGGCTGCGGTGTGATGTCACGCCACATAATACGTCAGCAGATTGAGATAAGTGTATTTTATTGTCTCTACGTTGAAATGTGGAATTTATTTTGCAGAGCCGGACACTATCCTGGTGTTCATTGTTTTCTCCGAATTATTCAAGGGAGGAACCCGCCTTGCAATGCCGAATATTATGCACGTCAGACTTATCGTCATTGAAGACTGGTTCAGGGGCTACTGAGGGAGTCCTAGACTAGGGGGTGTCCGGACAGCCGGACTATCAATATCCACCGGACTCCCAGACTACGAAGATAGAAGATTGAAGACTCCGGCTCGTGTCCGGAAGGTACTTTCCTTGGCGTGGAAGGCAAGCTTGGCGTCTGGATATGAAGATCTCCTACCATTGTAACCGACTCTGTGTAACCCTAGCCTCTCCGGTGTCTATATAAACCGGAGGGCCTTAGTCCGTAGGACAACATTACATCTCAACAATCATACCATAGGCTAGCTTCTAGGGTTTAGACTCCTCGATCTCGTGGTAGATCTACTCTTGTACTACCCATATCATCAATATTAATCAAGCAGGACGTAGGGTATTACCTCCATCGAGAGGGCCTGAACCTGGGTAAAAACATTGTGTCCCTCGTCTCCTGTTACCATCCGCCTAGACGCATAGTTCGGGACCCCCTACCCGAGATCCGCCGGTTTTGACACCGACACGCCCCGTAGAAGGCCCATGGATCCTACGGCCCATATGAGGCCCATGGATAGTACGGCCCGTAGAAGGCCCATGGACCCTACAGCACGTAGAAGGCCCATTCATCCCTAAGGCCCGTATAGAAGACCGATGGATCCTACGGCCCGTATAGAAGGTCAATGCTCCTACGGCCGAACGAAGGCCCATGGATCATATGGCTTGCAGGAGGCCCACGGTTACAACAGTCCGTGTGTTGCCATGATTATTTGTCCTAGTTACCAAAAATAGGCTATTGTGGCCACTAGAAAAACACAGAAAAAGAACTGCAGTGACTACAAGCAAACAACTAAACAAGACAATAAGGAAATAAATAAGCAAGCAATTAAGGCTAGCCTATTACCGCTATTACACATATTACATCCATCTGGCATCAAAGTTCGCCACCAAAGGCAAATATAGGGAACAAAGCAGCATATTACATACACTTGGCCGTCAAAATTGGCCACCAGTGCAAATAAACGCGGAAGCAAAACAAGAGCATAACTGAAACAACTTCATAAGAGCTCAAGAAACGTTATCCTGGGTATCCACCATGCTGGCAATAAGCTTAGCAAGCTGATTAGCTTTGTCCTGTTTGGTGCTAAAATCCTCCAACGCTTGCTGTTGCACCAGAAAGTATGCATCTGAATGCTCCAGGGACTTCCGCAGTCCTTCCGCTTCTTGTCGCAGCACAACTGATCGATGTCTTTCAGCTTGTAGTTGAGACTCAAGAAACCGAACTCATTCAGACAGTGAGTTTGAATAGCTTGTGCAAGCGGTAGTGGCCAGTAACTCGACCACTAAACCAAGACAGGACTTTGGGGTTGGCTCGCTGTCTTCAAGATAGTCTTCCTTAGCTGTTTTATCAGCTTTGTTGGAGACCAACAAGGATGTGTCACTATCTGAACCTTATCTCAGCATTACTTCCTTTAACAATGCTTAATAAGGCACTCTTCCCCAATATTCTGTCAACATTCTAAAAGAAGAAACAAGCAGACACATAACAAGTTTAGCATGTACTAGTATATGAAACTCATTTCGGTGAACCAGTTCATTAGTAAGGTGGACAGGATTAAACTACCAAGTATTCTATTGCCAAGTACTAGTACATAATAAAAGCATCAAACAAACATATATCTATGTCCTACGGTCACTGCATTGTCTTGCCAAATCAAAATAGAGACACGGTTCAAATCATATCAGTTCAAGACAAAGCAGCGGTGAAAGAATACAAAGCGTGGGAAACTACACGGCACAACAAGATTTCAGATGGGTACCACGGGTCTACATGTACAACAACACTATTGGCTCTATTGTGATGCTAGTAATGTGCATGATATGAAAGTCAACTGTATACACAATTGAAATTGAAATCAAAAGAGCTATTGATAAGAGCAAACCTGTTAAAGAAACATGCGTGAACATACTTGCCGTGCCATTGGAGTTTCGATTGGATCCTTCAATTTAAAAATAAGTTTGTATGAGTAAATACAATGATACAAGAGCAAAGCAATCATAGTTAAAAAAGGCGCGCCTAAGCGAGCACTTAAGCGCGCTTAGGCTCTAGGCGCTTGCAAAACGATTAGCATAACTATGCTTAATCAGGCATAATCGCATAAGCATGCGCTTTGGTCAAGAAAGTGCAAGGCGGTGGCAAATGCACAATTAACGCCTAGTGCTTTTTGAACTATGATAGCAATGGAATCTTAAATTAGAACATTTGTTCTTCGAGTTTAGGCACTTGTTCTACATGAACAGTACAAGAAGATGCAAGAATATAATACTTAAAATAGAAAATGAGCTCATAGACCTTACCACATTCTTGGTTCGGGACCAAGATAGAACAAGGCGCTCCCGATCTTCATTCAAGAATGTGTCTCGGAGAACGTAAGGGAATTTGATGAGTTTCTTTGCGGTGAAGTATGTTTTCTTGAGTAATTCGACATCGCCACCAAGCATTCTTGAAGATAGCAGAGATATTAGCACAGGTTACCTCATCCCGAGTTTCCAAATCGGTCCTTCTCTATAGAGAAAAATGGGAAAATTTGCTGTATTATAACCATCATGGAGGTAGGATGTATGGGACGAAGCAAAGTAATTGCCATGAATAACATTACTTACACATAACTCCTGGACAAACACCTGCAACTGGCATTTTCCTTCATCTTTAGTATAATATTTCCAAGATGGGAAGATACGCATATACGATTTAACAACATCAAATGCGATGGATGCTAAACTACGACAGGCTGGTTGTGCTTCCTCCACGGGAATAGGTGTACTAACTGGTGGAGCTGGGGTTCGCCGTGATAGTACTGGCCCTATGGGCACTGGAGCTGCCTTACTAATTTCTCTTGTTTAGGAGCTCTGTGGTGGAGATGGTGCTGTGTCAACAGGAACTGGGTTATTATCGGTTGGGGTTGGGGTTAGATTGGGTGAAGTTGGTTCTCTGTCCATCGCAGTAGCGGTACAATCTGCGAGAGTTTGGGTTATGTGTGGTAGGGCTGGTTCTTCTGCATGTACAACCGGGGTGCTATCTCCACCAATAGGTAGCACTATTTTATTTGAAGACCGTGCTTTTATTCTGCTAGATACTGGCATCACCCGCTCCAATTCAAATGGCTGATAAACAGGAAACATAGTTGAACGTACAGACATTGTATGAGAGATAGATG
The DNA here is from genome assembly GCA_021437245.1 of Aegilops speltoides. Taxonomy (NCBI): domain Eukaryota; kingdom Viridiplantae; phylum Streptophyta; class Magnoliopsida; order Poales; family Poaceae; genus Aegilops; species Aegilops speltoides. The sequence continues at coordinate 60,838 of JAHHZJ010004050.1, read as the reverse complement.
CAATAGATAGTGTGGAAAAAAGAGGGCATGAAATAGTTGACATGTATACTGTTTAACTAAAACGGATAGCATGACATAATTTCACATATATGATGTCTATCTAAACTGGATAGCATAGCATAACATAATTCAAAGATATGATGAATAAAAAAACAAGATCGCATGACATAATTCACCTAAATGTTATCTAAGTAATCAGGATCACATCATTTAATTCACATATGTGATTTATATGCTAAACAGAGGGCATTCGATATGATGTCTGAACTAAGAACATGGTGTTGAATATTGTGTATATGATGTCTAAACTATGCAATGCAAGACACCGTATGCATGATATGAGCAGTATAACCGTGCCAAGTTAGAGCATACACCTCAGAAGGGGAATAGGACTGGTCATCTGTCTCTGAATCCATCTCTGAGGAGCTATCGGGACCCAACAAGAGATCTGCTTCGACAGGTAGCACTGTCTGCTCCGAAGGCCTTGTTTTCACTCTAGATTTTCCATCTCCCACCCAAATGGCTGATTCACAGGAAGAGTAGTTTAATGTACAAACATTGTCGACAAATGGAAATGTAATGAAGAAAAGGATGGACAAGATATCATTCAAATATATGATGCCTGGTTAAACAGGATGGCATTGCACATTTCACATATATTATGGCTGGCTAAAAGACATGAGACTACATAATTCCCATATATGATATAGAAACTAAACAGTGGCATTACGTAACATGTCTAAACTAAGAAGATGACATATATGATGTCAAAAGTAGGCACCAGAAGGCAACATATGCATGATATGACTAACATCATCATGCCAAGGTAGAGCAAACACCTTGGGGGGTAAATAGGAGTGGTCACGCGTGCAATCCACCTCGAGCAGATATCTTCCTCTGGATTACAACTGGAGAGGGGTGGGGAGGGTTTGCCATTGAACCCACCATGGAGCGATGTCTACATGACATTGTATTGCCGCAAAAAACTCTTCTTTTTTCTCTACATGTTCTCATGATCGTGTACAATATCGACATGCATACGAAAAAATATGGTGAGATTATGTAAGGAGAGCATGCAGAAATTTAGAGTGATGGTAACAACCAAAGGATGGATCCAAAATAATGATAGCAGTGATGATTGCTTTAAATTAATAAAAGAGAGATGATGATTGCTTTACTATTTGTTTCCCACCCAAGATGGACAACATAGGCATACCCTAGGTGAAGCAGATATTAGACAGACATACTATTCATTGCTACCTCGATATGTGCCCCACAACTAATTTAGAACTCAAGTTTTAACATGAATTTGGACCTGAGTTGGGAGTCCAAGAGCTGAACAGGACGATAAAGTAGCAGGTAAGTTTAAGCAATGCATAACATAAGCAGAAACAAAAGAGTGCAACCTCCTCTTGTGGACCCGTGTACTCCTCAGGTTCATCTACTGAGTCGATGATGGTGATGCCGTTGGGGTGCGTGCCGGCGGCAGGGAAGGAGATCTAAGGTAGCGAAAGACGGTCAGGAGTCGTGATGTCTAGTTTGGTGGATGCTTCTGTCGATGGAGCAGCTTAGGTGAGGTGGACGACGTCGCGGCAGGAGCAGGACAAACCACACAAAGTTCCCTTCGACACGTACCTGTAACTGAAGTAATTTTGTAAGGGCTCATTTGGCTTGCATGATTCTTTAAACGCAGGGATAGGAAAAACACCGGAATAGGATAGGAAAATGCACATGGTAAACAGAGCATTTGTAAACACAGGATTTCTATCAACTTGGGTGTTTGGTTTACAGGAATTGGAAGAGCAGAGGAATGCAAAGAAACATGGCCAAAATAAACAGAAACCATATGAAAGCGTGTACAGTTAGAATGTTATTCTAGCACTAATGCACTTGGTCTTGTTTTCATGCATAGGGTTTTGAAAAGTAGGTCCAGGTGGATGTTTTGCTTCACTCCTTCCAACAGAATGCATGAATAATTGAATAGTAGAGTGAAGGAAATATGCCCTAGAGGCAATAATAAATTTATTGTTTATTTCCTTATTTCATGATAAATGTTTATTATTCATGCTAGAATTGTATTAACCGAAAACATAATACATGTGTGAATACATAGACAAACATAGTGTCACTAGTATGCCTCTACTTGACTAGCTCGTTTATCAGAGATGGTTATGTTTCCTAGCCATGGACAAAAGAGTTGTCATTTGATTAACGGGATCACATCATTAGGAGAATGATGTGATTGAATTGACCCATTCCGTTAGCTTAGCACTTGATCGTTTAGTATGTTGATGTTGCTTTCTTCATGACTTATACATGTTCCTGTAACTATGAGATTATGCAACTCCCGGTTACCAGAGGAACACTTTGGGTACTACCAAACGTCACAACGTAACTGGGTGATTATAAAGGAGTACTACAGGTGTCTTCGAAGGTACATGTTGAGTTGGCGTATTTCGAGATTAGGTTTTGTCACTCCGATTGTCGCAGAGGTATCTCTGGGCCCTCTCGGTAATGCACATCATTATAAGCCTTGCAAGCAATGTGACCAATGAGTTGGTTACGGGATGATGCATTACAGAACGAGTAAAGAGACTTGCCGGTGACGAGATTGAACTAGATATTGCATACCGACGCTCGAATCTCGGGCAAGTAACATACCGATGACAAAGGGAACAACGTATGTTGTTGCGGTTTGACCGATAAAGATCTTCGTAGAATATGTAGGAGCCAATATGGGCATCCAGGTCCCGCTATTGGTTATTGACCGAGAATAGTTCTAGGTCATGTCTACATAGTTCTCGAACCCGTAGGGTCCGCACGCTTAAGGCTTCGATGATAGTTATATTATGAGTTTATGAGTTTTGATGTACCGAAGGAGTTCGGAGTCCCGGATGAGATCAGGGACATGACGAGGAGTCTCGAAATGGTCGAGACATAAAGATCGATATATTGGACGACTATATTCGGAGTTCGGAAAGGTTCCGAGTGATTTTGGTATTTTTCGGAGTACCGGAGAGTTACGGGAATTCGCCGGGGAGAAGTATTGGGCCTTATTGGGCCTGGGAAAGAGAGAGGGGCTGCCTAGGGCAGGCCGCGCCCCATGGCCTAGTCCGAATTGACTAGGGAGGGGCCGCACCCCTCCTTCCTTCCCTTCTCTCTTCCCTTCCTTGTCTCCTACTCCTAATACATGGAAGGACTCCTAGTTGGACTAGGAAAGGGGGAATCCTACTCCCGGTGGGAGTAGGACTCCCCTAGGGCGCGCCATAGTAGAGGGCCAGCCCTCCCCTCCTCCACTCCTTTATATACGGGGGTAGGGAGCACCCCATGGACACACAAGTTGATCTACGGATCGTTCCTTAGCCGTGTGCGGTGCCCCCCTCCACCATATTCCACCTCGGTCATATCATCGCGGAGTTTAGGCGAAGCCCTGCGCCGGTAGAACATCAACATCGTCACCACGCCGTCGTGCTGACGAAACTCATCCCCGACACTTTGCTGGATCGGAGTTCGGGGATCGACATCGAGCTGAACGTGTGCTAAACTCGGAGGTGCCGTACGTTCGGTACTTGGATCGGTCGGATCATGAAGACGTACGACTACATCAAACGCGTTGTCATAACGCTTCCGCTTACAGTCTACGATGGTACGTGGACGAACACTCTCCCCTCTCGTTGCTATATCATCACCATGATCTTGCGTGTGCGTAGGAAATTTTTGAAATTACTACGTTCCCCTACAGTGGCATCCGAGCCTAGGTTTTATGCGTTGATGTTATATGCACGAGTAGAACACAAGTGAGTTGTGGACGATATAAGTCATACTGCCTACCAAAGATGTCATACTTTGGTTCGCGGTATTGTTGGATGAAGCGCCCGGACCGACATTACGGTGCGCTTACGCGAGACTGGTTCTACCGATGTGCTTTGCACACAATGTGGCTGGCGGTGTCGGTTTCTCAACTTTAGTTGAACCGAGTGTGTCTCGCCCGTCCTTGCGAAGGTTAAAACGCAGTCTATTTGACAAACTATCGCTGTGGTTTTGATGCGAGGTGAGATTGGTTCTTGCTTAAGCCCGTAGCAGCCACGTAAAACTTGCAACAACAAAGTAGAGGACGCCTAACTTGTTTTTGCAGGCATGTTGTGATGTGATATGGTCAAAACGTGATGAGATATAAGTTGTTGTATGAGATGATCATGTTTTTGTTGAAGTTATCGGCGTCGCGTAAGCTCTATGGTTGGCTCTTTGTTGCATAAGATGCAAGTGCCAAATAATTGCTTTACTTTATCACTATGCGATAGCAATAGTTGCAAGAGCAATAGTTGGTGAGACGACCATGTGATGACACATTGATATAGATCAAGATGATGAAGATCATGGTGTCGTGCCGGTGACGATAGAGATCATGACAGTACTTTGGAGATGGAGATCAAAGGCGCAAGATGATCATGGCCAAATCATGTCACATATTTTGATTGCATATGATGTTTATCTGTTATACATCTTATTATGTTTTGTTTGACGGTAGCATTTTAAGATGATCTCTCACTAATTATCAAGAAGTGTTCTCCACGAGTATGCACTGCTATGAAAGTTCTTCGTGCCGAGACACCACGTGATGATCGGGTGTGATAGGCTCTACGTTCAAATACAACGGTGCAAAACAGTTGCACACGCGAATACTCAGTTAAACTTGACGAGCCTAGCATATACAGATATGGCCTCGGAACACGGAGACCGAAGGTGGAGCGTGAATCATATAGTAGATATGATCAACATAGTGATGTTCACCATTGAAACTACTCCATCTCACGTGATGATCGAACATGGTTTAGTTGATTTGGATCACGTGATCACTTAGAGGATTAGAGGGATGTCTATCTAAGTGGGAGTTCTTAAGTAATATGATTAATTGAACTTTAATTTATCATGAACTTAGTCCTAGTAGTATTTTGCAAATTATATTGTAGATCAATAGCTTGCGTTGTTTCTTTCATATGTTTATTTTGATATATTCCTAGAGAAAATTGTGTTGAAAGATGTTAGTAGCAAAGATGCGGATTGGATCCATGATCTGAGGTTTATCCTCATTGCTGCACATAAGAATTATGTCCTTAATGCACCGCTAGGTGAAAGACCTATTGCAGGAGCAGATGCAGACGTTATGAACGTTTAGCTAGCTCAATATGATGACTACTTGATAGTTTTGTGCACCATGCTTAACGGCTTAGAATCGGGACTTCAAAGATGTTTTGAACGTCATGGACCATATGAGATGTTCCAGGAATTGAAGTTAATATTTCAAGCAAATACCCGAGTTGAGAGATATGAAGTCTCCAACAAGTTCTGTAGCTAAAAGATGGAGGAGAATCGCTCAACTAGTGAGCATATGCTCAGATTCTCTGGGTACTTCAATCGCTTGAATCAAGTGGGAGTTAATCTTCCAGATAAGATAGTGATTGACAGAATTCTCTAGTCACCATCACTAAAGTTACTAGAACTTCGTGATGAACTATAGTATGCAAGGGATGACGAAAATGATTCCCGAGCTCTTCGTGATGTTGAAATCGACGAAGGTAGAAATCAAGAAAGAGCATCAAGTGTTGATGATTGACAAGACCACTAGTTTCAAGAAAAGGGCAAAGGGAAAGAAAGGGAAACTTCAAGTAGATTGGCAAACAAGTTGTCACTCCCGTGAAGAGGACCAAAGCTAGACCAAAGCCTGAAACTGAGTGCTTACACTGCAAAGGAAATGGTCACTTGAAGCGGAAATGCCCTGAATATTTGGTGGATAAAGAAGGATGGCAAAGTGAACAAGGGTATATTTGATATACAGATTATTGATGTGAGCCTTACTAGTGTTTATAGTAGCCCCTGAGTATTTGATACTTGTTTGGTTGCTAAGATTAGTAACTCGAAACTGGAGTTACAGAATAAACAGAGACTAGTTGAAGGGGAAGTGACGATGAGTGTTGGAAGTAGTTCCAAGATTGATATGATCATCATCGCACACTCCCTATACTTTCGGGATTAGTGTTAAACCTAAATAAATGTTATTTGGCGTTTGCGTTGAGCATGAATATGATTTGATCATGTTTATTGCAATACGGTTCTTCATTTAAAGTCAGAGAATAATTGTTGTTCTGTTTACATGAATAAAACCTTCAATGGTCATACACCCAATGAAAATAGTTTGTTGGATCTTGATCATAGTGATACACATATTCATAAAATTGATGCCAAAAGATGCAAAGTTAATAATGATAGTGCAACTTATTTGTGGCATTGCTGTTTGGGTTATATCGGTGGAAAGCGCATGAAGAAACTCCATAAAGATGGATTTTGGAATCACTTGGTTATGAATCATTTGATGCTTATGAACCGTGCCTTTTGGGCAAGATGACTAAAACTCCGTTCTCGGAACAATGGAACGAAGCTCTTGACTTATTGGAAATAATACATACCGATGTATGCGATCCAATGAGTGTTGATGCTCGTGGCAAGTATCGTTATTTTCTGACCTTCACAAGATGATTTGAGCAGATATGGCTATATCTACTTGATGAAACATAAGTCTGAAATAGTTGAAAGGTTCAAAGAATTTCAGAGTGAAGTGGAAAAGTCATCGTAACAAGAAAATAAAGTTTCTACGATCTGATCGCGGAGACGAATATTTGAGTTACGAGTTTGGTATTCAACTAAAACAATGTGAAATAGTTTCACAGTTCACGCCACCTGGAACACCACAACATTATGGTGTGTCCGAACGTCGTAATCGTACTTTATTGGATATGGTGCGATCTATGATGTTTCATACTGACTTACCATTGTCGTTTTAGGGGTTATGCATTAGAGACAGCTGCATTCACATTAAAAGGGCACCATCTAAATCCGTTGAGACGACACTATATGAACTGTGGTTTAGCAAGAAACCCAAGTCGTCATTTCTTAAAGTTTGGGGCTACGATGCTTATGTGAAAAAGTTTCATCCTGATAAGCACAAACCCAAATCGGAGAAGTGCGTCTTCATAGAATACCTAAAGTAAACTCTTGGGTACACCTTCTATCACAAATCCGAAGGCAAGATATTCGTTGCTATATTTGGATCCTTTCTAGAGAAGGAGTTTCTCTCGAAAGAAGTGAGTGGGAGGAAATTAGAACTTGATGAGGTAACAGTACCTGCTCCCTTATTGGAAAGTAGTCCATCACAAGAACCAGTTCCTGTGACAACTACACCAATTAGTGAGGAAGCTAATGATATTGATCATAAAACTTCAGATCAAGTTTCTACTTAACCTCGTAGGTCTACCAGAGTAAGATCCGCACCAAAGTGGTACGGTAATCCTGTTCTGGAAGTCATGTTACTAGACCATGATAAACCTACGAACTATGAGGAAGCGATGATGAGCCCAGATTCCGCGAAATGGCTTGAGGCCATAAAATCTGGGATATGATCCATGTATGAGAACAAAGTATGGACTTTAATTGACTTGATCGATGATCAGCAAGCCATGTTAAATAAATGGATCTTCAAGAGGAAGACGGACACTGATAGTAGTGTTACTATCCACTAAGCTCGACTTGTTGCAAAAGGTTTTTAACAAGTTCAAGGGGTTGAATACAATGAGATTTTCTCACTCGCATCGATGCTAAGTCTGTCCGAATCATGTTAGCAATTGCCGGATTTTATGAAATCTGTCAAATGGATAAACAAAACTGCATTCCTTAATGGAGTTATTAAAGAAGAGTTGTATGTGATGCAACCAAGAGGTTTTGTCGATCCTAAAGGTGTTAACAACATGTGCATCTATGGACTAGTGCAAGCATCTCGGAGTTGGAATATATGCTTTGATAAGTGGATCAAAGCATATAGTTTTATACAGACTTGCGGGGAAGCCTGTATTTACAAGAAAGTGAGTGGGAGCACTACAACATTTCTGATAAGTATATGTGAATGACATATTGTTGATCGGAAGTAATGTAGAATTATTCTGAAAAGCATAAAGGAGTATTTGAAAGGAGTTTTTCGAAGAAAGACCTCAGTAAAGCGACTTACATATTGATGATCAAGATCTATTGAGATAGATCAAGACGCTTGATAAGATTTTCAATGAGTACATACCTTGACAAGATTTTGAAGTAGTTCAAAATGGAACAGTCAAAGAAAGAGTTCTTGCCTGTGTTGCAAAGGTATGAAATTGAGTAAGACTCAAATCCCGGCCACAGCAGAAAATAGAAAGAAAATGAAAAATCATTCCCTATGCCTCAGTCATAGGTTCTATAAAGTATGCTACGCTATGTACCAGACCTATTATATACCTTGCTCTGTATTTGACAAGGGAGTACAATAGTGATCTAGGAGTAGATCACTGGACATTGGTCAAGAATATCCTTATTGAGGAGTCAGGAAATATTTCTCGATTATGGAGGTGATAAAAGAGCCCGTTGTAAAAGTTACCTCGGTGCAAGTTTTCACACCGATCCAGATGACTCTAAGTCTCAATCTGGATACATATTGAAAGTGGGAGCGATTAGCTAGAGTAGCTCCGTGCAGAGCATTGTAGACATAGAATATTTGCAAAATACATACGGCTCAATGTGACGAATCCCGTTGACTAAGCTTCTCTCACAAGCAAAACATGATCACACCTTAGTACTCTTTGTTTGTTAATCACATAGCGATGTGAACTAGATTATTGACTCTAGTAAACCCTTTGGGTGTTGGTCACATGATGATGTGAACTATGGGTGTTAATCATATACAGATATGAATATTCGTGTTAGATCACATGGCGATGTGAACTAGATTATTGGCTCTAGTGCAAGTGGGAGACTGAAGGAAATATGCCCTAGAGGCAATAATAAAGTTATTGTTTATTTCCTTATTTCATGATAAATGTTTATGATTCATGCTAGAATTGTATTAACCGGAAACATAATACATGTGTGAATACATAGACAAACATAGTGTCACTAGTATGCCTCTACTTGACTAGCTCGTTTATCAGAGATGGTTATGTTTCCTAGCCATGGACAAAAGAGTTGTCATTTGATTAACGGGATCACATCATTAGGAGAATGATGTGATTGACTTGACCCATTCCGTTAGCTTAGCACTTGATCGTTTAGTATGTTGTTGTTGCTTTCTTCATGACATATACATGTTCCTGTAACTATGAGATTATGCAACTCCGCTTACGGAGGAACACTTTGGGTACTACCAAACGTCACAACGTGAATCGGGTGATTATAAAGGAGTACTACAGGTGTCTCCGAAGGTACATGTTGAGTTGGCGATTTGAGATTAGGTTTTGTCACTCCGATTGTCGGAGAGGTATCTCTGGCCCTCTCGGTAATGCACATCATTATAAGCCTTGCAAGCAATGTGACCAATGAGTTGGTTACGGGATGATGCATTACGAGCGAGTAAAGAGACTTGCCGATGACGAGATTGAACTAGGTATTGGATACCGACGATCGAATCTCGCAAGTAACATACCGATGACAAAGGGAACAACGATGTTGTTATGCGGTTTGACCGATAAAGATCTTCGTAGAATATGTAGGAGCCAATATGGGCATCCAGGTCCCGCTATTGGTTATTGACCGAGAATAGTTCTAGGTCATGTCTACATAGTTCTCGAACCCGTAGGGTCCGCACGCTTAATGTTTCGATGATGCTTATATTATGAGTTTATGAGTTTTGATGTACGAAGGAGTTCGGAGTCCCGGATGAGATCGGGGACATGACAAGGAGTCTCGAAATGGTCGAGACGTAAAGATCGATATATTGGACGACTATATTCGGAGTTCGGAAAGGTTCCGAGTGATTCAGGTATTTTTCGGAGTACCGGAGAGTTACGGGAATTCGCCGGGGAGAAGTATTGGGCCTTATTGGGCCTTGCGGGAAAGAGAGAGGGGCTGCCTAGGGCAGGCCGCGCGCCCCCCCATGGCCTAGTCCGAATTGGACTAGGGGGAGGGGCCGCACCCCTCCTTCCTTCCCTTCTCTCTTCCCCTTCCTTGTCTCCTACTCCTAATACATGGAAGGACTCCTAGTTGGACTAGGAAAGGGGGAATCCTACTCCCGGTGGGAGTAGGACTCGCCTAGGGCGCGCCATAGTAGAGGGCCAGCACTCCCCTCCTCCACTCCTTTGTATACGGGGGTAGGGGGCACCCCATGGACACACAAGTTGATCTACGGATCGTTCCTTAGCCGTGTGCGGTGCCCCCCTCCACCATATTCCACTATCGTCGCGGAGTTTAGGCGAAGCCCTGCGCCGATAGAACATCAACATCATCACCACGACGTCGTGCTGACGAAACTCATCCCCGACACTTTGCTGGATCGGAGTCCGGGGATCGTCATCGAGCTGAACTTGTGCTGAACTCGGAGGTGCCGTACGTTCGGTACTTGGATCGGTCGAATCATGAAGACGTACGACTACATTAACAGCGTTGTCATAACGCTTCGCTTCTGGTCTCACGAGGGTACGGGCTAACACTCTCCCCTCTCGTTGCTATATCATCACCATGATCTTGCGTCTGCGTAGGAAAATTTTGAAATTACTACGTTCCCCTACATAGAGTGCCATTGGAAAATTCCCTATTGCTATGTTTTTCCGTTGAACCAAAATAGCCCTAATGGATCGACGTGAATGTATAGTAATAAGTGACGCAACAAGTGTACAACCTCTTTGCCAGTGGCCGTGTAAACCTCAACATCATTTGGGTTGGTCGCCAGCGATTGAGGAAGAGGTGGCTGTCGAAGGTGTGGAGAAAGATCTCGAGGAATCAGAGACGGCGCCTAGGGCACTGCTCACAGTGATGGATCGCTACGTCGTTGGAGCAGCTCCGGTGAGTCAGAAGACGCCTAGGCTGAAGCAAACACAAGATGACATCGCCAATCTCAAGTGGGATTCTAATAGCATCTCCAATAGATGATGAAAAATGGATGTAAAATTATCATCACCAAAAACCACCTGACTACAACAGATGAGGTAAAAGTTGTTGACTCTGAACTTAACAAATAAACTGAAATTAATCAGGAATCTGATGCTACTCGTCAAACCGAACGCAATGGTAGCAGAGAGACACTTGACATGTAGTTTAGGGAGGGCCTGCAGTTCATCTTCAACCTTCACACCGCTGAGCCGCCTGCCACCACCGGCCGAACCGCCGGCCTCAGCGCCGCCCCGCCGCCCCGAAACAACTCGCCACCGCCGCCCAGGCCAGCCCTCTAGGCCCCCTGCCCCCACCCTGAACCCTAAGATAGATAGTGGGGTACCTCTCCGGCGAGCCCCCGTCCCCGCTGCAGGTGGTTCTTCCTTAACTCCGGCGAGCCCCCCCCCTCCCCCAACCCCTGAAAATCGACTAACCCAAAAATCGATTCAGTTGACTGAAGTGTGGCTTAATCGGAGTAGAGCAGCAACACGAGCGAGGGGGAGAGCAGCAGCAGCAGCTCGGTGCGCGAGCGATCGAGCGAGAGCTGGAGCAGCAGCAGCAACGCGAGCGAGCGAGCGAGAGCCGGAGCAGCAACAGCAGATCCGGCTGGTATGGACGCCATCGCCAAAGGGGCCTCGCACTGGGGGAGAGCCGCCGTGGAGATGTCACCCGCAGCGCCGACTTCAAGGTAGCCGCTCCATGGGGGTGCAGGATGGAGCACCGTCGGCGCCGGGGGGTCGAGTTAAGGAGAAGGTGCGATGCAATGAGTGTACAACATCTTTGGTGGCGCCGAGTAGGCCTCGGCTTCGTCCAAGGAGTCGGTGAGGATGATGCGGTTTCGGTGGAGCAGGTTAAGGCAGCGCTGTGGGGATGGAGCAGCCACGATAGACGAGGCGATCGTCGGAGCAACTCCTTGGAGGTGGAGGACGGGGCGGCTGAACCGGCGGGACGGCGAGATGGACGACAGATACTCATCCGGGGAGGTGGATGAGGGACGTCGAGCTGTTGCGGTGGACGACGTCGTTGGGGAAGAGGCTCCGACTGGGCAGCGGTGACGTGGCGGATGGAGGAAGGTGGGGTTTTGCGGCTGGAGCGGATAGGTTATGGCGGCCTGGGATTTCGAATGGAGAAAAGGGGGCGATGGGAGGGGGTGAAGCATGACTTAGGGACGCTCTTGTCCAAAATGTAGGGTGTGTTACAAAAGTACCCCCTACCGATTTGAACTAGCGGCCCTTTCGGCTCAGGGTTAGAAGGGGGATTTCACATGTTGGGATTTGGCAGCTGGAGGGAGTTTTCACGCGCATTGTAATTTTGGGATAGCAAGGCGCGGGTTGTGAAGGCGCCAGTTTTGGGAGCACGATATCTGAATTTTTGGGATATAACAAGATGCGGGTTGAATTTTAGGGACAAGCCTAACGTGTAGTAATATTGTACTTTTTTTGACTGCATAGTAATATTGTACTTGTACATACCAAATCAATTAGCACTTCCCTCAACCAAAAAGAAAACAAAAAAAAATAAAACTATTCACACCACACAAAGAGAGAGTCTTGCCCCGTTTTACTATACAAATGCTATTCAAAGCTACTCCGTCCTTCCATCTATATAGGGCCTAAAGCGTTTTTCGATGCTAACTTTGACCAAATATTAGAGAAATTATATATGACATGCAACTTACACAAAGCACACAGTTAAATTCGTCTGTGAAAGGTTCTTTCAATGATATAATTTTCACATTGTGCATGTCATGTACTATTAATCTTGCCAATAGTCAAAGGCGGTCTTTAAAATTCTCATTATGCCCTATATAGATGGAAGGAGGGAGTATGAATCCATGTTATGTCTGATTAATTTTTTTCGCTTTGCTGTATAATGCATGTAACCTACTCATACAAACATTTTAGTGCATTCCAAATGTCTATAGTACCGCTGCAATTCGAACTAAATTTGAATTCGTTTCTCTATTTCAATAAGAATCTACAATCATGATTTTGCCAACTTCAACCATCATTCGTGTATTACCTTAATAACACACCACATGATTACTATAGAGATAGATATGAACTATGTGTACTACATGAACTCGAATTCTATTTTTTGAATACACTTAATGTTGATTCCAAATAATAGTACATTTGATGTACTAACTATATATTCATAATCTAAACCATGTTCCATATGTACACCGTGTTTATCACACAAAGTATAGTGCCCCGCCCCCTACATTATGACAAGTATTTAGACCCGAGTTGCAAAATGAACACATTAGCCCAAATTATAATCAATGTTGTACATTATGATATCTTCTTCAAGTATCCATATCCACCTTTTTATAATGAATTATGATCTTTGTTCGTCTTTTACACCTTCACGATCCTCTTCTATTTGTAGCTAGCTAGCGCTAACTTTCTATCGTGCATGCACACGCCCGCCCCCCTCACACACCCTTAGCGTCCCCTCCATCGTGCACGTTCATTATTTCTCTTTAGGTCGTCCACCAGCGGTGTGTGTAGGCCCCCGGCTCCTTCTTTCTGGCACACACCGGTCGATATACCTCTCTAGCCAAGTGTGCCTACAACAAACACATATATACTTCCCTCTTCTCTTCTCACCGTCCATGCCCCCATATGTCCAATACAATTCCACGCAGGTGCACACTCCCGCCCCTCTTTTCATTAGTCACATGCTTGCACACTCCTCCCCCCTCGACATGGTAGGCCTCTCGCACCACCTCCTAGCCACACTCTCTCCCCTTGTCTGCCTCTCCGGACCTTATTTGCTTCTAACACATGCAAAGTGTATATGAACTGATCTCCCTACATATAGCCAGGTCAACTATAATTCGTTTTCACCAAGCACCGATACACTTACCTCGCTAGTTATGTCTCTCCTTTTCTCGAACACACGACGGTTGATCTTCTTATGTAGTTACGCATGATTACCACAACCATATCTTCTCCCCTCATCATCCTTGAATACCTCCCGACCCGTCTCTCACACGCACGTGTATAGAGAGACAGACATCCCCCGCCCTCTCTTATTGATATTGCACTCATACCATCCGTTTGTCTAGTAGGCCTCTCCCACCATTTGTGAGACGCCACTCCACCACCAACCATCCGACGCTCTACCTTTTTCTTATTCCGAACCTTATTCCTCTACTATACATATCCATGGATGTCGATCGATCTCCCTCAATACATAGCTAGGTCTCTCTCCTTCCCCAGACATATGCTAGTCGACCGGTCTCTACCCCCCCCCCCCCACACACACACACACCGATAGTCGAACGTTGTAGGTAGGTATCCATGCCACGGAGAAGAACTGCACCTCTGCCCTCTCAAATTCCAAAGAGGCCAGCCATACTGTATCTTTGACGTGGGCAAACACAAATTCGATGGCACTCTTTATTGATCGCACAGCCACACACTTCATCCCTGTTTTCAATTCTATCGATATCTCACGTCCATGACTCCGTTTCACACACATTGCATATGTTACGTTTTTCTGATTGAGATATCATCAATACATTGCCTCAGTTTCGCACAAACCATCTCTCTCACACCCACTCACGTACGTACCTGCACCTAAAGAAGAAGTGCATGCAGAATGCACGTACTCACGTCTCGTTCCCGGACACACCCGCGCGGGTACACGGTGGAGTTCGTTTCTGTATGAAAAGGCAACCGATGTGATAATTTAACGCGTGTAGCGGTTGTTTACTCGAAGGAGGGTCGGGTACCACGCGCCTAGAATATAAAACGATTGCCGTGGGGAAAATGGAAAAATGGGTTTGTCTCTCAAGAGTCTCGTCACACAATCTCACACAAGGCCGCCGTGGCCTCTCTCTCTCAGCGTTGGTCAGTGATCCGGCCGCATCCCGTCCGCCGGCGAAAAGGGAGGATGTGCATCGTCTCTCCGTTCGACGGCGTTGAGGCAGCTCGTCCCGATCTGCGGTACCCGCCGTTCTCTCTGACCAATCTCCGGCGCGGTAGGGCCTTCGCCACTTGCTCGCTACCGCAGTATGGGCAGATCCTGGCCGCCGGCGCCCTCCGAGTAACATCCCAATGACCCTCAGGTATAGCTTCCTGTCACATCCCTAGTCTGGTATGACCTAGACTAGCTCGTCATTTGTGCATCATGTTTATATTCCATTTAAATTTGAAATGAGGATTGGTGAAACCCTCAGAATCATTTTTGAAATGACCCAAATAAAAATTTCTCCAAAAGGGTCCAAGAAAATGCTCATGTTGCACTCTGAAAATATTGGACAGAGATAAAAATCAAACCAATATTTTTAAGAGCCCATAAGTATTTATTTTGGGCATTTGGAATTAATGCATAAATATTTGCATTGGAAATATATTAGTTATATATATTAATATATGTCCAAAAATTATTCCACTTGTTGGGGAGCTCTGGAATAATGCCACTAACCCCTACAAAAAATGGGCATAAGGAAATAAAATGATTTAGTATTTTAATTAAATCAAGCAGATGTCGAAAAATTAGAAAACAGAAATAAAAGAGGTACTTACAGGCCTCCTCCTGTGCAGCCCAAAGAACAGCAGCCCGCCCAGCCCATCGGCCCCCCTCCTCTGTCGTCTTCGTCCTCGGCAGGGGACGGGCGCGTGCCCGGCAGCCTGCGCTCCGCCAGCCACGCCACCTCCTTCTCTGCCTGCCTGCCTCTCCCTCCTCGTCTGGATACCCCGGAGACGCCACGCGCCCGACCGCCTCACTCTCCCCAGCCCTCTCCTCTCTTCTCCCTCGCTCTCTCACCAAGCATGGCCGAGCAGCGACCGACGCGCCGTTCGCCGTTGCCCCGCCACCGCCTTCCTCGCCCCTCCGTAGAGCCCAGAAGCTCCGCCACGACCTCCTCTACCTCCTAGTCAAGCCAAGCACCTCCGGACGGCCTCCATCGTCGCCACCATCGTCATCTTCATCGCCGGCCGCTGTAGATCTCCGGCGACCGTACGCCGTCGTCAGCGCGTCCCCGAGCCCGCTTCGACGCCCGCTGCAACCGCTGTGAGCTGCTGCTTCCCCTCCCCCTCTCCGTTCTCGTCCCCGTACGCCGTAGCCGCGTCCCCCTCGAGCCCGAGCTCCAACCGCCGCCGCGAGCTCTGCTCCGGCGAGCTCCGGTCCCCCCAGCTCCCCCTACCTGCTCCACCAGATGCGCGAGAGCCCGGGCTACGTCCCGGTGCTCTCCGACGCCGTCCCCGTGGCCTGTATCGCGGACGCCGCCACGTCCAGAGGTCGCCGGCGTTAACCTCGCCGGCCGGACGAGTGGGCCCGACCTGCCAGGTGATTAGCTTAAGCTAATCACCATTTAGTTAACCCCTGACACTGACAGTGGGCCCCAGCGCCACTAACCTTTTAATTAGGATTAGACTAACCCTGTTAAACCCCCACATCATCGACGCTGTGGACCCCACATGTCAGGTTTGACCTGGTCAGCACCGTTGACCTGCTGACGCAAGCATGACGCAGTGCTGACGCAATTAACTATTTTCTGGAATTAAAATAAATCAGGAAATTCCAGAAAATGACTTAAACTTCAAAAATTCATATCAATTCAACCGTAACTCAGATTGAGATAAGTTATATATGAAAAATTATCAGAAAAATGCAATCCATCTGTACTAGTTTCATGCATGAAAAACCAACTTATACCTACTGTATAAGTGAAAACATGTAAATGGCATTTATAAGAGCTTAATTTGGAGTTGCATTTGAACCCTTGATCCAAATGGACTTCATTCAATTTGAATACTAGTTGCATTAGCTCAAACAGCATCACATCTACATGCCATGTTCATGCATCATATTGTTGCATATGCTTGTGTTTTGATTGTTGGCACCGTTCCTTCTCGATAGGTCCTGCTCCGGTGTCCGTTCCAGAGTACCTGTCTGTGAAGCAGTGCCTCCTCTGTTGATCTACCAGGCAAGCAAACCCCCTTGTTCATTCCGATACAATCCTACTCTCTCGCTCCTGCTCTCAGTTATTGCATTAGGACAACAACGATTCATCTGCTACTTTGTGCTGCGGTAGTTGAACCCATTCCTCTGCATGACCTGTCATTGCCACAGTAAATAGTTGAAACCCACTAGCATGTGTAGGAGTTGATTGAGCCATGTTGTGTTCCTACCATGCTATGCCTGCTATTGCTTAGAGTTGTGTCAGGTCTGATTCATTGGGAATGAATTGGAGTGTTATGAGTTGTTCTGGTGCTGAGAGTTAAGTGTGTGAACACGATTTGGTAAAGGTAGCGGTGAGAGGCCATGTAGGAGTACATGGTGGGTTGTCTCACTGGAACCGTCCTTAAGCACTGAGTTCTGTGTATGTTGTCCAATGACTAGCTACTACCACACATTGGAATGCTTAAGTGCCCCTCTCGACTTATTAACCGACTTGATCTCTGTCCAGGAGTCGCAACTAGTTTCTGGTGTTTGTAGGTAGTGTTAGTAGTCTACCAAGTGGCACCCGCCGTGGGCTTGGGACAGACTAGGCACAAGTGGCACGTGTACCAGCGTAGATCCATCCGTGAGGTGGGCTTGGGAACCCTGTTCACATCGTTTGGGGCCGTGAGCGACACCCCGGCCGGATCTCCTTGCGGATGGAACCCGAATAGGCGATAAACCTGGGCTAGAGTCTTGTGTGGTTAGTCAGGTCGTGGCTGACACCCTCGCCAGGCTTCCGCTTGAAGGTTGCCGAGATACATGACGTGTACATGGCGGTAAGTGGTGAGAGCGTGTGTGAAGAAGTACACCTCAAGGGTTAACATGATCTATTGAATAGCGGGTCCGCGGATATGGACTTCTTGGATGCTTACATGGTACATAGACAACTTGAAGTGGATACTATAAAATGCTCAAGACAAGTGTGAGTGCTATGGATGGCCTTCTCGTGGGAGACGGGATGAATCCATAGTAGTGTATTGTGTGGTGATTAGTGGACTGTGTGCGCCATATCACCTCAAAGAAGTTCTCGTAGTCGAGAACAGGATAGCCACAGTGTCAAAGCTGGCTTGTCGCACCTAAACCCCACATTACCCTCTTGATACAAATGCATGTATGATAGGATCGATGTTAGTCTTGCTGAGTACCTTTGTACTCATGGTGCTTTATTTATGTTTTTGCAGCGGAGACTTGGTCTTACTAGTGTTCTCGTGGACTTGACAAGTAGCTTGTACCTCAGCTCGATCTTGATCGGATGTTGTAGATAGTCGGGCTCTTGACCTTTTTCATTTGTAGATGTCTGTACCGGACATATAATGCTTCCGCTTGTTGCTTGTATGCTCGTATGATGGGTCCTGTGACCCTGTTTGCAATATATGTTATGATGGCTCTTCCGAGCCTTTATCTATATGAGTTGTTGAGTTATCTTTGTGATGCCATGTTGTACAAAGCACATACTTGCATGTTATGCGTCGTGTAATGTGTATTGCTATGTGTGGGATCGACTATCTAGTTGTTTATCCTTAGTAGCCTCTCTTACGGAAATGTCTCCTAGTGCTTCCATCGAGCCATGGTAGCTTGCTCTTGCTCCGGATCACTTTAGGCTGGCGGCATGTGTCCTTCTTCGTTCTGTATTCCGTCCCTTCGGGAAATGTCACGCGATGAATACTAGGAGTCTGTTAGCCCGCTTCTGCCCGGTTCACGGTGTCTGTTAGCCCAGTGCTACAGCCTGGATTCACTCGTGATGACCGACACGTTCGATCTTTGGTCATGGATGCTGTCCTTGTAAGTTTGTGCCACTTTGGGTTTACGGACTAGCCATGTCCGCCTGGCTCCTTATCATATGGATGCTAGCGACACTATCATATCGTGTGCCAAAAGGCATAAACGGTCCCGCAAAGGTAAGGCGACACCGTGGGGACACCGTGCGTGAGGCCGCAAAGTGATATGAGGTGTTACATGCTAGATCGATGTGGCATTGAGTCGGGGTCCTGACAGCTTTGGTATCAGAGCCTGACTGCCTGTAGGATTACCAAGCCAAACTGGTCGAAGTTGAGTCTAGAAATTCTTTAGTTATGTAAGGGAATTGATTGTGGGAAGGAACGTAAGGCTCTTTTTACTCCTTATACCTCATGGCCTTCTGATCTGAGTCATCATATCTTTCCTGTGGGGTTAAGGAACTAGGCTTTCTCTTCCGTCTATCAGTATCACGTGTTACTACTCCGTAGGCCCATAGGATTGGTTGATCAGAGTCATACCCCAGTTTCGAGTACTTCCGGTGTAGCCTGTTTAGTATGATCTTAGAACCTTGACTGGTGATGTTGAGTATGTTACTACCCCATTTTAGCAGGATGTCTCATTCTGAGCATTTTACTGCCGTTATGCTGCCGGAATTGCCCTAGGAGTTCGAGAGTTACTAATTTCCTTGTCCTACATTCTATAGCCTATAGTTGATGCTGATTCCGTCCTTGGTTTCGTTTCTCAGGATGTCATCAGCTAAGCGAAGTTTTGTTGTTCATAGCCAGAACCACGGAGATGGTAGGGATGAGGATCCTCCCGACCAGCCTTCGTTGACAGAGTTCATGTTAGAGATGGAGAGAAACAAGCGTGAGTCTAATCGCTTGTTGGCACGTATCGAGGAGAACACCGCACGTCAGTTCAAAGGGTCTGCAACCATTCATGACTTCATTCGCTTGCACCCACCTACCTTTCATCATTCCATCGAGCCACTCGATGCAGATGACTGGCTCCGTAGCATCACACACAAGCTCCGTTCGGCGAACGTAGCTAAAGATGACAAGGTCATCTATGCTGCATACCACCTGGAAGGTCCTGCTAGTCTTTGGTGGCAGAACTATGAGGCTATGCTTCCAGCTGGTCAGATTCCTACCTGGAGGGATTTCACTGAGGCTTTTCGCGAGCATCACATACCTCAGGCCCTCATCGATCGCAAGAGAGAAGAGTTCTGTAGTTTCACCCAGGGTAAGATGGCTGTTGATGCTTATAGTAGAGAGTTTGAGAACCTTGCTCGTTATGCCACAGAAGAGGTGTCCACGGACGCCAAGAAGCAGGCTAGGTTTCGGAAGGGTCTCATCCCCAAGTTGCGTCGTGATCTCCACCTGCATCATTGTGATACATTCCAAGCTCTTGTAAACAAAGCCATCAATGCAGAGACAACTCAGCTCACTTACGAAGAGTCTCGTAAGCACACCCGTGATTTGGGATCTTCCTCCGGTTCTAGTTCTCAGAAGCGCCGGATTTGGGTTCCAAACTCCGCTCTTCCACCCGGATATACACCGAGGCCATCTTATGTGGCACCCCATCTAGTTCAGCAATATGCTCCACCCAGGCCTATTGGTGGACCGCCACCCAATGCGGGTCCAGGTTCTACCTCCAAGATTTGTTACAAGTGCGGAGAGCCAGGCCACATTGCCAGTGTTTGCACTCGGACGAGTTGCTCCACCCCAGCCCGAGAAGTCTGGGCCATGGTAAGCCATCACGGAAGATGATTAGTGCCAGGTCAGCTCACCCTGAACTTGGACTTGTGCATCACGTCTCAGCTAAAGATGCTCATGATGATCCAGATGTCGTTCTTGGTACACTCCTTGTCAACTGTCATCCAAAGATCGGTTACATTAAATCTTGGGCGTCTCATTCCTTCATTTCTGAAAGCTATGCCCGCTTGCACGACATGTCATTTTGTGATATGCCCTCCCCACTACTTATTCAAACCCCTGGATCCAAATGGCAAACTTCTAGTGTAAGCCATGGTAACGAAATCCTTGTAGACAGACTTGTATTCCTTGCATCACTTATAGCCCTCAAGTCTTCGGATATTAACATCATCTTGGGTATGGACTGGATGACAGCTCATCATGCCAAGATTGATTGTTTCACCAGGTCTGTTCAGCTTACACACCCATCTGGCAAGATAGTCACTGCTCCACGAGTTGCAAAGCGCCAACTCTATTCTCTTAATGCCAACCCTCTCCCGGACCTTGAAGATATCCCGTAGTCCGTGACTTTCCGGATGTCTTTCGGAGGAACTGCCAGTGTTCCACCCGCGAGATGTAGAGTTCGTCATAGATCTTATCCCAGGAACCGCTCCAATCTCTAGGAGACCTTACAAGATGGCACCCTTAGAACTAGACGAGCTTAAGAAACAACTTGATGAGTCCTTGCAAAAGGGTTTCATCCGTCCTAGTTCTTCTCCTTGGGCTTGCCCCGTCCTCTTCGTCAAGAAGAAGGATGGTACGGACCGAATGGTTGTAGATTATCGTCCCGTTAATTTGGTCACGATAAAGAACAAATATCTGCTCCCCAGGATCAACGACCTGTATGATCAGCTCGCTGGATCCTCAGTCTTCTCCAAGATGGATTTGAGGTTAGGCTACCACCAAATCAAGATCAGAAATGGGGACATTCCTAAAACGGCTTTTGTCACTCGTTACGGCCAGTACGAGTACACTGTCATGTCCTTTTGTCTAACCAATGCTCCAGCCACATTCTCCCGCTTGATGAACTCAATCTTCATGGAGTACTTGGATAAATTTGTCGTGGTTTATGTCGATGATATTCTTATTTACTCGAAGAACGAGGAAGAGTATGCCGAACATCTTAGACTTGTGTTAGAGAAACTCAGAGAGCATCGCCTTTATGCCAAGTTCTCCAAGTGTGAATTTTGGTTGCGGTGACCTATCTGGGCCACGTAATCTCTGGTAAGGGCATTGCTGTCAATCCCGAGAGTTAAGGCCGTTCTTGATTGGACTCCACCAAACCGTTAAACAAGTTAGGAGTTTCCTTGGTCTAGCCAGCTATTGTCGCCGCTTTGTTGAAAACTTCTCCAAAGTAGCCAAACCCCTCACGGAACTTCTCAAGAAAGATAAAAGTTTGAGTGGTCCCCACAGTGTGAATACAGTTTTCAGAACCTGAAAAGACGCTGACTTCTGCTCCCATACTTGTGCCACGGTTTCACTAAAGACTTTGTTATCTCTCGCGGCGCCTCACGACGAGGACTAGGTTGCATTCTTATGCGGGATCGTCATGTGATTGCCTATGCATCTCGGCAGTTGCATCCACACGAGGAGAATTATGCTACACATGATCTAGAGCTTGCAGCCGTAGTCTATGCACTCAAGACCTGGCGACATTACCTTCTTGGTAAACGTTGCGAGATTTACACCGATCACCAGAGTCTCAAGTATATCTTCACCCAACCAGATTTGAACCTTAGGCAAAGACGTTGGTTGGAGTTGATTTCAGATTATGATCTAGGGATTACCTACACCCCAGGCAAAGCTAATGTCATGGCTGATGCGCTAAGCCATAAATCCTATTGCAACAATCTCATGTTGCAGAAGGGTCAACCACTTCTCCATGAGGAATTCTGTAAGCTTAATCTTCACATTGCTCCTCACGGATTCCTTTCTACATTGGTGGCGAAACCTACTCTCGAGGATCAGATCATTACTGACCAGAAGTTTGATAGGGGTGTTATCCGCATCAAGAGAAACATTAAGAAGGGAGTTGGTGGATGTTTCTCTATGGATGAACGTGGTGTTGTTTTCTTTGAGAATCGCTTGGTGGTTCCCAAGAATCAACATCTGCGAAAATTGATTCTTAAGGAGGCGCATGAATCTCCTCTCACGATTCATCCCGTAGTACTAAGATGTATCGGGACCTCGCCGGAGGTTCCGGTGGACTAGGATGAAGAGAGAAATCGCTGAGTTCATTGCTAAATGTGGCGTTTGTCGTCGCGTTAAGGCGAGCATCAAAGGCCTCTTGGCACCCTTCACCTTTAGCTATTCTTGAATGGAAATGGGATAAAGTTGGTATGGACTTCATCACCGGCTTTCCGGGACCAAGAAAGGAATAATGCTATCTTCGTAGTCATTGATCGTCTATCCAAAGTGGCGCACTTCCTACCTGCTCGAGAGAGTATCACCGCTAGTCACCTCGTGACTTATATATTCGAATAGTATCACTTCATGGTATTCCACTAGAGATCAATTCAGACCGTGGTAGTCTTTTCACTTCTCATTTACGGAGAGTTTCCAAACCGCCATGGGAACCCATCTTTCCTTGATCCGCTTTCCACCCTCAATCAAGTGGTCGTGGAACGGGTCAATCAAATTCTCGAAGACATGCTCGAGCTTGCGTTATCTCATTCGGTATGGATTGGGAGAAATGCCTTCCTTTCGCCGAGTTTGCTTATAACAATAGCTATCAATCCAGTCTCAAGAAAGCTCCTTTTGAGATTCTCTATGGACGAAGATGTCGAACACCGTTGAACTGGTCAGAAACCGGTGAAAGACAATTCTTTGGACCGGACATGATCCAGGAGGCAGAAGAGCAAGTTTGCATCATTCGTGAGAATTTAAAAACAGCCCAGTCTCGTCAAAAGAGCCATTATGATCGTCATCATAAGGATATGACTTATGAAGTTGGCGACAAAGCTTACCTTCGGGTTACTCCTTTGAAGGGTACCCATCGTTTGATATCGAGGGCAAGTTGGCTCCTCGTTACATTGGTCCTTTCGCATTCTCGCTAAACGAGGAGAGGTTGCCTACCAGTTGGAACTACCCCCACATCTTTCTCGAGTTCATGATGTCTTCCACGTCTCTCAACTCAGGCGTTGCTTTTCGGATCCTATCCGCGGAGTGGACCACGAAACGCTTGATCTCCAAGATAACCTCACATACCGAGAGTACCCGGTTCGCATTCTTGATCAAGCAGAGCGTGTCACTCGACGTCATAACATCAAGTTTCTCAAGGTTCAGTGGTCTCATCATTCCGAGAGAGAAGCTACTTGGGAGCGAGAAGATCGTCTTCGATTGGAGTACCCCACCTTCTTTCCGTCGACCCCTGAATCTCGGGACGAGATTCTTCCAAGTGGGGGCGAGTTGTCACATCCCTAGTCTGGTATGACCTAGACTAGCTTGTCATTTGTGCATCATGTTTATATTCCATTTAAATTTGAAATGAGGATTGGTGAAACCCTCAGAATCATTTTTGAAATGACCCAAATAAAAATTTCTCCAAAAGGGTCCAAGAAAATGCTCATGTTGCACTCTGAAAATATTGGACAGAGATAAAAATCAAACCAATATTTTTAAGAGCCCATAAGTATTTATTTTGGGCATTTGGAATT
Source organism: Aegilops speltoides (assembly GCA_021437245.1). NCBI lineage: Eukaryota > Viridiplantae > Streptophyta > Magnoliopsida > Poales > Poaceae > Aegilops > Aegilops speltoides. Next base: position 36,792 of record JAHHZJ010004050.1, on the reverse strand, counting down.
AATGCATAAATATTTGCATTGGAAATATATTAGTTATATATATTAATATATGTCCAAAAATTATTCCACTTGTTGGGGAGCTCTGGAATAATGCCACTATGTCAGGACCCCGACTCAGTGTCACATCGATCTAGCCTGTAACACATCATATCACTTTGCGGCCTCACGCACGGTAACCCAACGGGTGTCGCCTTACCTTGGCCCGGGACCGTTTACGCCTTTTGGCACACGTATATGATAGTGTCGCTAGCATCCATATGAAAAGGAGCCCGGCTGACATGGCTAGTCGTAAACCCAAAGTGGCACAGACTTACGAGGACAGGCATCCATGACCCAAAGATCGAACGTGTCGGTCGGCAACAGCAAGTAAGTTACGGGCTGTGGCGCTGGGCTAGCAGACTCGTAAACCGGTCAGCGGGCTAACAGACTCGGTACTCAATGCGTGACATTTCCCGAAGGGACAGACACAGAACGAAGAAGGACACATGCCGGCCAGCCTAAGTGCCCGGAGAGCAAGAGCAAGCTACCATGGCTCGATGGAGACACTAGGAGACATTTCCGTAAGAGAGGCTACTAAAGATAAACAACTAGATAGTCGATCCCACACATACCAAGCATTTCAATCATACACACAATATGCTCGATATGTGCAAATACAACAAGGCATCACAACATGACTCTACGACACAAGTACTTTATTTAAAGGCTCAGAGAGCCATTCATATCATACACACAAGTACGGGTCACACGACCCACATACAAGTCATACAAGCATACAAGCCACAGCGGAAGTGTTTTGTCTGAGTACAGACAACTAGTAAAATAAAAGAGGCTTGGGTAAGCCTAGCTATACTACATGGTCCTTCTCTTGCAGGATCACCACCGGCCTTAGTCTACTAAATCGATGTCAACGTCTCACGAAGAACCCGTCGGAAGGGTTTGAGGCATCTTCTAAAAATGTAAATTAAAGCAACATGAGTACAAAGGTACTCAAAGCAAGACTTACGTCGGACCCTACATACATGCATATTATCAAGAAGGGTTGGTGGGGTTATTGCAGCAAGCCAGCTTTGACTCATGGCTAAGCTATCCTCTGAGACACCAACTTGAAATAGTTTTGCGCTCGAGTCCACTACTCATCATTTCAATACACCACCGAGGATCCAACCCCGTCTTCCTACGGGAAGCCATCCTCGGCACTCACGCTTATCTTGAGGCTTTTAGTAGTATCCATTTACTTGTCTATGAACCGTATAGGCAACCAAGTAGTCCTTAACATGACGCAGCTATTCAATAGATGATATTAACCTGCGGGGTGTACTTCTTCATACACTCTCACCACTTATCGCCGTTTACGACATGTACTCGGCAACCTTCAGCGGAAGCCCAACGGGTGTCGGCCACGACCTACCTAACACCTAAGCCCCTAGTCCAGGTTTATCGCCTATTTGAGTTCCATCTATGAGGAGTTCGGCGAAGTCTCGCTCACAGCCTCAAGCGATGTGAACAGGGTTCCCGAGATACCAAACGGGCATCCGGTACACCGTGCCACGTACCTACCGCATCACAGCCCACCCCTACGGTCCAGCGCTGTCCACGGCCTCCATGAGGCTACAAACACGAAACTACTTGCAACTCTGGACCAAGGCTAGGGTGAATAAGAAGAGAGGGTCCATTGGTTTCGGCCCAATGCATGGTAGTAGCTGAATCTTAAATCACACATACAGATCTCGATGCTTAAGGACGGCCTCAATGAAACAACCCACCATGTACTCCTACATGGCCTTTCATCGATACCTTTACCCAATCGTGTTCAACACCTTACTCTCGTACCGACTCGATCATTTCACTCTCGCCAGCACCCCGATGAACCAGACTGACACGACTCTAAGCATAGCAGGCATAGCAAGGTAGGAACAACACAATCATATGGCTCAATCAACTCCTACACATGCTAGTGGGTTTCATCTAATTCTTGTGGCAATGACAGTCATGCAGAGAAATGGGTTCAACTACCGCAGCACACAGCAGTTTGAATTGCGTTGTCTTAATGCAAGAAATGAGAGCAGGAGCAAGAACATGGGATTTTATCGATATGATCAAATGGTTGGTTGCTTGTTCGACGGGTCGTTACACGGTATTGTTCTTCGTCGGGGTTATCACGGTACTCCTCGAGGCGGAACTGCCCATGAACACCGATACACGAGCATTACCAAACAAGATGCAACAATATGATGCATGCAATGAGACATGGCAAAATGAGTGCTTTGGGCTAATGCAACTAGGACCAAATGAGTTTGAAGCATTTTGAACTAAGAATGCAATTTCCAAACTCATTATGATCATTTAAAGTGCTTAAACTTGTTCTGTGATAAACAGCAAGTTAGCTTCTGTAAACATGCATGAAACCTGTACAGATGGAAAGATTGGATTTTTCTGATCATTTTACATATATAATTTGTCTCATTTGGAGCTATGGTTGATTTTATATGGATTTTTGAAGTTTGAAACAATTTCTGGAATTTTCTGTGTAAAAATAATTCCAATAATTAAAATCTCACACAAGACCTTTGCGTCATGATGACGTCAGGGGGTCAACGGGCTGGTCAGGTCAAACTGACCAGTGGGTCCCGCGTGTCAGTGGGGTTGGTTTAATTAAAATTTGATTAAAACTAAACTAGTTTAATTAGCAGGGCTGGGCCCACATGTCATAGACCCACGGGTCAACCTGGGCCCACCCGTGGTCAAACCCGGGGTCAAACCCACGGCGTTTAGCCCGGGCGAAGCGACGCGGCGGCGGAAGTGGTTTTGGCCATTCCGGCCACCAAATGAGGCGCGGAGGCCACCGGAGTGCAGCTGAGGACGAACCGCAACTCTTGGCGGAGTCCGTTGGGCTCGGGGTGGCCGGAGTTGGCGCCGGCGGCGAGTTTGGCGGCCACCGGAGCTCGGGTGAAAGTGAACTCGTCTTTGTGGGGTGCGGTGAGGTGCGTGGAGTGCGTGGTTAGCTCCAGCGCGTCGTGGTGAACGCGATGGACACGGTGAAGTGACCGGAAAACGGCCGGGGGCACGTCGGCGACGAGGTCCGCGGCGGTGTGTGCGTGCGATCCTCGTGCGCTCGCTGTGGTGCACGGGAGCGAGAGAGAGAGGGTCGAGGAAGTAGCTAGGCTCACAGCGGGCGAACGGTGCGACGGCGTGGTCGGGGACGAGCTGCAGCGGCGGCAGCGTTGAAGGGATCTCCGGCGGCGGACTCGGCGAAGCTTAGTGCGGCGTCTTGAGCACGCGAAGCGCTTCGGGCTCGGCTAGCTTCGAAGGAGTCGGCGGCGGCGGAGCGTCTGACACGGTGGCGCGGCGTGGGGTCGACGGAGGGCGCGGCTACGACGGTGGTGCGGCGGCGTGGCGTCGGCCATGGCGTGGCGGAGCGAAGGAGGCGAGCTGGAGAGAAACGGGGCGTCTGGGGTGCGGAGAGAGCGAGGGTCGACCCGACGTGGCAAGGCGAGGAAGCGGCGAGACGGCGAGCAGGTGCGTGGCACCCATGCGTGCTTCGCCGTCGAGCACCTGCTGCCGCTCGCCGGCAAGCAGCTTCATTGGCGCGGTCTTTGGCTGGGCGGCAGTGGGCTGGCAATGGCCGAGGCGCCAAAGTTAGTTTCTCTGCTTCGCTTTTTCTTTTCTATTATTCTCAGAACTTTGTTGAGTTATTTAAAATACCAGAAAGGTTCTAAAATTCACCAAAATAATCCTGGTCCAATGTTGGAATATTTCCAACATGGAACATTTTAGTTTGGAGATATTTGGACATTTGAAATATTTTATGAATTTTAAATGCCCAAATTCAAATAGCTATGATTTAATTCAAAGACCCAAAGATGACCTAGGAAATTGTGCATCACTTTTGGCAGAGCTTCTGGACCAAGACAAAAATGATGGACATTTTAGAAGGGCATTTCAGGTTCATCGAAAATATTTTTAGCAAACCCTAGTTGTTTCAGAGGGGGCTGGGGGTTCTGGCAATCCCATTTCAAGTTTCTGTTGAAAAAAGTTAGACATGATGCAACACTCTAATGCATGAACTAGCTAGGGTGTGACAACTCACCCCCACTCAAAAGAATCTCGTCCCGAGATTTAGGTTCCTCCGGAAAGAGGGCGGGGTACTCAAGTCGAAGACGATCCTCCCTTTCCCATGTAGCTTCCTTCTCAGAATGGTGCGACCATTGAACCTTGAGAAACTTGATATTATGCCGTCGAGTGGTACGCTCGGCTTGATCGAGAATACGAACGGGATATTCTCGATATGTGAGATTATCTTGAAGATCAAGCGTTTCGTGGTCCACTCCACGGATAGGATCCGAGAAGCAACGCCTGAGTTGAGAAACGTGGAAGACGTCGTGGACTTTGGAGAGATGCGGAGGTAGTTCCAATTGGTAGGCAACTTCTCCTCGTTTGGCAAGAATGCGAAAGGGTCCAATGTAGCGAGGAGCCAATTTGCCCTTGATACCGAAGCGATGGGTTCCCTTCAGAGGAGTAACCCGAAGATAAGCCTTCTCGTCAACCTCGTAAGTCATAGCCTTATGTTTTCGGTCATATTGACTCTTTTGACGAGATTGGGCTGTTTTCAACTTTTCACGAACGATGCGAACTTGCTCTTCTGGCTTCTGGATCATATCCGGGCCAAAGAATTGTCTTTCCCGGTTTCTGACCAGTTAAGAGGTGTTCGACACCTTCGTCCATAGAGAACTTCAAAAGGTGCTTTGCCCAAGCTAGATTGATAGCTGTTGTTATAAGCAAATTCGGCAAATGGAAGGCATTTCTCCCAATCCATTCGAATGAGATAATGAAGCTCAAGCATGTCTTCTAGGATTTGGTTGACACGTTCTACTTGACCACTTGATTGAGGGTGAAAAGCAAAGCTAAAGGAGAGATGGGTTCCCATAGCGTTTTGGAAACTTTCCCAAAATCGAGAGGTGAAGAGACTTCCTCGATCCGAGTTTATTTCCAATGGAACACCATGAAGAGATACTATTCGGGAGATGTACAAATCGGCTAGCTGACTAGCGGTTATACTCTCGCGTACAGGTAAGAAATGGGCTACTTTGGAAAGGCGGTCGATAACTATTAAAGATAGCATTATTCCCTCTCTTGGTCTGGGAAAACCAAAGATGAAATCCATACTAATTTTATCCCATTTCCATTCAGGAATAGCTAGAGGTTGAAGGGTGCCAAGAGCCGTTGATGCTCTGCCTTTACACGACGACGCACGCCGCAGATTAGCAACATATTGAGCAATGTCTCTCTTCATCCTAGTCCACCAGAACCTCTGGCGTAGGTCCTGATACATTTTAGTGCTACCGGGATGAATGGTGAGAGGGGATTCATGAGCTTCCTTAAGAATCAATCGCCGCAGGTTTCGCACCTTAGGAACCACTAGGCGGGTTCAAGTATCGACTCCTTGATCATCAATGGAGAAACAATCCGCAACTCCTTTCTTGATGTTTCTTTTGATGCGGGAAATCCCCGGATCTACCTTTTGGGCTTTGATGATCTGATCCGTAAGGGAAGGTTTCGCCACCAAGGTGGAAAGGAACCCTCGAGGAACAATGTGAAGGTTGAGCTTCCGAAATTCCTCGTGGAGAAGTGGTTGACTTTGTTGCAACATCAGGTTGTTGCAAGAAGATTTACGACTTAGCGCATCAGCCATGACGTTGGCTTTTCCTGGGGTGTAAGTTATCCCTAAGTCGAAATCTGAAATCAACTCAACCCAACGTCTTTGCCTGAGATTCAAATCTGGTTGGGTGAATATATACTTCAGACTTTGGTGATCGGTGTAGATTTATAACGATTACCAAGAAGGTAATGTCGCCAGTTTTGAGTGCATAGACTACGGCTGCAAGCTCTAGATCATGAGTAGGGTAGTTTTCCTCATGTGGGTGTAATTGCCGTGAACCATAAGCAATTACGTGTCGATCTTGCATGAGAATACAGCCTAGTCCTTGTCGCGAGGCGTCGCAATAGATAACAAAGTCCTTAGAGAAATCTGGTGGTACCAGCACGGGGGCAGAAGTTAAACGTCTTTTCAGTTCCTGGAAACTGTGCTCACATTGTGGAGTCCACTCGAACTTTTTATCTTTCTTGAGGAGTTCAGTTAGAGGTTTAGCAACTTTGGAGAAGTTCTCGACGAAGCGGCGACAATAGCTCGCTAAGCCAAGGAAACTCCGAACTTGCTTGACCGATTCAGGTGGAGTCCAATTAAGGACGGCTTGAACTCGCTCGGGGTTTACAGCAATACCTTTACCAGAAATTACATGTCCTAGATAGGTTACTTCTGGCAGCCAAAATTCGCACTTAGAAAACTTGGCATAAAGGCGATGCTCTCGAAGTTTCATCAACACTAGCCTTAGATGTTCGGCATGTTCTTCCTCGTTCTTGGAATAGATGAGTATGTCATCGAGGTAAACCACGACTTAATTTATCCAAATACTCCATGAAGATTGAGTTCATTAACCGGAAAATGTGGTGGGGCGTTGGTCAAGCCGAAAGACATGACGGTGTACTCAGTATTGGCCGTAACGAGTAACAAAGGCCGTTTTGGGAATGTCCCGCTTGGATTTTGATTTGATGGTAGCCTAACCTCAAATCCATCTTAGAGAAGACCGAGGATCCTGCGAGCTGATCATACGGATCGTTGATCCCGGGAGCGGATACTTGTTCTTAATTGTGACCAAGTTGACGGGTCGATAATCTACAACCATCCGTCCGCACCATCCTTCTTCTTGACGAAGAGGACGGGCAAGCCCAAGGAGATGAACTAGGACGGATGAAACCCTTTTGCAAGGCCTCATCGAGTTGTTTCTTAAGTTCGCTAGTTCTAGGGGTGCCATCTTATAGGGTCTTCTAGAAATTGGAACAGTTCTGGAATGAGGTCTATCACGAATTCAACATCTCCGCGGTGGGACACACGGCAATTCTTCTGAAAGACATCCGGAAAGTCACGGACTACGGAACGCCTTGAGGTCCGCAATGGACCGCATTAAGAGAATATAGTTGGCGCTTGGATATTCGGGTCAAGACATTGACTATCTTTCCCGAGGTGCGTAAGTTGAACAGTCCTAGAGAAACAATCAATCTTGGCATGATGGGCTGACATCCACCATACCCAAGATGATATTTATATCCGAAGATTTGAGAGCTATCAACGATGCAAGGAAAACAAGTCTGTCGACCTGAATTTCATTACCATGGCTTACTCTAGAAGTTTGCCATTTGGATCCCGGGGTTTGAATTACCATGGAGGTGGGCATATCACTGAATGTAGTGTTGTGCAAGCGAGCATAGCTTTCGGATATGAATGAATGAGATGCTCCAGTATCGAAAAGAACGGATGCCGGGTGGCAATTAACAAGAAGCGTACCGAGCACGACGTTGGGATCCTCTTGGGCCTCCTCAGCTGAGACACAATTAACATGGCCACGCGTCAAGGTGGCCGGCAGGCATAGAACACCTTTCCTGCTGGCTTGCCGCGGCCAACAGCTTTTGCAGGCTGGTTGGGGTTGGTCTGGGGACAATCGCGCATGTAGTGGCCTGATTCACCACATTTGAAGCACGTCACGGGGCTGGCGCGTAGAGGAGCGTTGTTGGTTGGTCCACCATAGGGCCTAGCTGGTGCATATTCGCTGAATCGGGCGGGCGCTGGAAGGATGGCCTCGGTGTGAATCTGGGTGGCAGGGCAGTATTAGGCACCCACACACGGCGCTTCTGTGGTCCAGCACCGGATGAGGAACCCATGTCACGGCCATGCTTGCGTGTTGCTTCGAAATCAGTCTGACCAGTTTCAGCGCTGATGGCTTTGTTGACAAGCTTCTGGAAAGAGGTGCACTCATGCAGACGGAGATCTCGGCGGAGCTCGGGGCTAAGTCCCTTGCGGAACCTTGCCTGTTTCTTGGCGTCAGTGGAGACCTCTTCAGTTGCATAACGTGCAAGATTACCGAACTCTCTACTATAGGCGTCCACGGAGAGACGGCCTTGGGTGAAACTGCAGAACTCCTCACGTTTACGATCCATGAGACCCTCCGGAATGTGATGTTCACGGAAAGCCTCGCTGAATTCTGCCCAAGTAGTGACATGGCCAATCAAGCGCATAGCCATATAGTTCTCCCACGGTGATCGGGGCCCTCAAGATGATATGCAGCAAAGGTGACCTTGTCCGCCTCGGCTACCGGCGTAACGCAGCTTGTGGGTAATGCTTTGCGAAGCCGCCATCGGCGCCGAGAGGCTCGACGGAGTGGTGGAAGGTAGGTGGATGTAACTTGATGAAGTCATTGAGCGACACCAAGTTGTTTCTGGATGATGGGCTGTGTTACATTCGATACGCTCCAAAGAAACGGTTGGTCTCCGTTTGTTTCTCTCGGCCTCTAGCATAACTTCGCCGAGAAGGAGGGTGAGGCAGGTTCGCTTCTCCAACTCTGCTGCCTTGCCTGCTCTGGCGGAGCAGGGTTGTTGCGGGTGTTAACCATCCTAGGGAAACAAAACAAGGGTTTAGTCCAGATGGCAAGATTCTCGACATAGAAAGGTAGAATGTAATGGATAACTTGGAATGCGAGATGATCATCCGTATGACATGGCGAATCTGAGACTGCTACTTTATTCCATCGTCATACACACCATACAAGGTTTAGTACAAGACCAAACAAAGTACTACTTCGTGAAAGGAAGATTACATCTCATCGGAGGCACACCAAGCTCCTATACATTATTTTTGCTACACCTCCGGAATTAGTACACACTAAGTCATATTCCACGAGTCACGCAGGACGGTGGAAATACAACTGTTACAATACTAGTGGGACTACTACTAACTCAGGCGCCTCCGTAGTAGTTCTCATAGAAGTCTCCTCCGTAACACAGGAGTTCAACGTGATCGTGCAGGAACAGGCGGTCCCGAGGAGCCTGTGGACCGTAAGGGCAAGGGTGAGGTCTTGGACCTCTGAACGGTGGCAAGCGAGGACCACGAGGTGGGGTGATGCCTCCCACATCACGCCACCATCATGTCCGCAGATCAGCCCCGACAGATACAAATCTCTCATATCCATATAACCAGCTTGAACAGCCGGTGCAAAGCGAGTCAAGGTAGCCCAATGATCAGCACGGGCATTGAAGAGCTCCATCCTCAAGGCCCGACTCTCTCGGTCCTTGTCCTCGAGCAACTCAGCGGTAGTACGGGTTAGGGAGTCCTCCTGACTGGAATCAGCATAGATGGCTCGAAGATAACCAAACGCTCAAGGAAGTGAACTTGGCATATACCGAAAGTCGGTGTTGCGGAGCAGCCCAGTCCTGGCTCGTATAATGGTCATCATAGAATATGCAGCATCTTGAACCGCCATATCAATAGTAACACCAAGCCCATAGGAGCTGTGAAGGGCCTCGGTGCAACCAGGATAAGAGGGGAACACCCTGACGGTGCAAAGATACTGACTTTGGTTAAAATCTCGATACTGCTCTTCAACTGTGTATTCGGGGTACCAACGGTATCCCGCTTCGATCATAACCCGAACTAGCATGGATGTATGACCGGTCACACCAATGCATCTGGTCGATTTAACCACTTGATTGTGATCACGAGTGGCCATCTGAAGCACAACCACAATGCAAAGACATTAGTATTTCTAGCGGAATTTGGACAGCATAACGACTGTAAATGCTCAAAGGATTGAGACATTTCACAAGGACCTGCACAACCACTCAACAATATCATATCAAGGTTCTGGGTCCAATTTAGTAACATAACAGGATAGTAAAACTGAACCAGGCTTGTAACCATCAAACCTACAAGGTACTACTGATTAGTAACACGTGAGCCTAATAGAGAGAAGAGATCCTAATCCTTAACCCCCGATGGAAGAATGGACTGACTCAGATCAGAATATCATGAGATAAAGGAGTAAAATGAGCCTTACGTACCATCCCACAATCAATTCCCCTACATATAACTAAAGCATTTCTAGACTCAACATCGACCAGTTTGGCTTGGAGAACCTACAGCAGTCCGCTCGATGCCAACGCTGTCAGACCCGACTCAATGTCACATCGATCTAGCTGTAACACATCATATCACTTTGCGGCCTCACGCACGGTAACCCAACGGTGTCGCCTTACCTTGGCCCGGACCGTTTAGCCTTTTGGCACACGTATATGATAGTGTCGCTAGCATCCATATGAAAAGGAGCCCGGCCGACATGGCTAGTCGTAAACCCAAAGTGGCACAGACTTACAGGACAGCATCCATGACCCAAAGATCGAACGTGTCGGTCAACAGCAAGTAAGTTACGGGCTGTAGCGCTGGCTAGCAGACTCCGATAAACCGGGCAGAAGCGGCTAACAGACTCGGTACTCAATGCGTGACATTTCCCGAAGGGACAGACACAGAACGAAGAAGGACACATGCCGCCAGCCTAAGTGCCCGGAGCAAGAGCAAGCTACCATGGCTCAAAGGAGACACTAGGAGACATTTCCGTAAGAGAGGCTACTAAAGATAAACAACTAGATAGTCGATCCCACACATACCAAGCATTTCAATCATACACACAATATGCTCGATATGTGCAAATACAACAAGGCATCACAACATGACTCTCGACACAAGTACTTTATTTAAAGGCTCAGAGAGCCATTCATATCATACACACAAGTGCGGGTCACACGACCCACATACAAGTCATACAAGCATACAAGCCACAATGAAGTGTTTTGTCCGAGTACGCATAACTAGTAAAATAAAAGAGGCTTGGGTAAGCCTAGCTATACTACATGGTCCTTCTCTTGCAGGATCACCACAGGCCTTAGTCTACTCAATCGATGTCAACGTCTCACGAAGAACCCGTCGGAAGGGTTTGAGGCATCTTCCGAAAAATGTAAATTAAAGCAACATGAGTACAAAGGTACTCAAAGAAGACTTACATCGAGACCCTACATACATGCATATTATCAAGAAGGGTTGGTGGGGTTATTGCAGCAAGCCAGCTTTGACTCATGGCTAAGCTATCCTCTGAGACACCAACTTGAAATAGTTTTATGCTTTTCGAGTCCACTACTCATCATTTCAATACACCACCGAGGATCCAACCCCGTCTTCCTACGGGAAGCCATCCTCGGCACTCACGCTTATCTTGAGGCTTTTAGTAGTATCCATTTACTTGTCTATGAACCGTATAGGCAACCAAGTAGTCCTTAATCATGACGCGCTATTCGAATAGATGATATTAACCTGCGGTGTACTTCTTCATACACGCTCACCACTTATCGCCGTTTACGACATGTACTCGGCAACCTTCAAGCGGAAGCCCAACGTGGGTGTCGGCCACGACCTACCTAGACACCTAAGCCCCTAGTCCGGGTTTATCGCCTATTTGAGTTCCATCTATGAGGAGTTCGGCGAAGTCTCGCCACAGCCTCAAACGATGTGAACAGGTTCCCGAGATACCAAGCGGGCATCCGGTACACCGTGCCGCGTACCTACCGCATCACAGCCCACCCCTACGGTCAGCGCTGTCCACGGCCTCCAATGAGGCTACAAACACCGAAACTACTTGCAACTCCCCGGACGAAGGCTAGGGTGAATAAGAAGTTTAGAGGGTCCATTGGTTTCGGGCCCAATGCATGGTAGTAGCTGAATCTTAAATCACACATACAGATCTCGATTAGCTTAAGGACGGCCTCAATGAAACAACCCACCATGTACTCCTACATGGCCTTTCATCGATACCTTTACCAAATCGTGTTCAACACCTTACTCTCGTCCGACTCGATCATTTCACTCTAGCCATCACCCGATGAACCAGACGACACGACTCTAAGCATAGCAGGCATAGCAAGGTAGGAACAACACAATCATATGGCTCAATCAACTCCTACACATGCTAGTGGGTTTCATCTAGTTCTTGTGGCAATGACAGTCATGCAGAGGAAATGGGTTCAACTACCGCAGACACAAAGCAGTTTGAATTGCGTTGTCTTAATGCACGATAAATGAGAGCAGGAGCAAGAACATGGGATTTTATCGATATGATCAAATGGTTGGTTGCTTGCTCGACGGTCGTTACACGGTATTGTTCTTCGTCGGGGTTATCACGGTACTCCTCGAGGCCGAACCCGCCATGAACACCGATACACAGCATTACCAAACAAGATGCAACAATATGATGCATGCAATGAGACATGGCAAAATGAGTGCTTTGGGCTAATGCAACTAGGACCAAATGAGTTTGAAGCATTTTGAACTAAGAATGCAATTTCCAAACTCATTATGATCATTTAAAGTGCTTAAACTTGTTCTGTGATAAACAGCAAGTTAGCTTCTGTAAACATGCATGAAACCTGTACAGATGGAAAGATTGGATTTTTCTGATCATTTTACATATATAATTTGTCTCATTTGGAGCTATGGTTGATTTTATATGGATTTTTGAAGTTTGAAACAATTTCGGAATTTTACGTGTAAAAATAATTCCAATAATTAAAATATCACACAAGATCTTTGCGTCATGATGACGTCGAGGGTCAACGGGCTGGTCAGGTCAAACCGACCAGTGGGTCCCAGCGTGTCGATGGGGTTGGTTTAATTAAAATTTGATTAAAACTAAACTAGTTTAATTAGCGTGGTGGGCCCACATGTCATAGACCCACGAAGTCAACTGGCCCACCGTGGTCAAACCCGGTCAAACCCATCGGCGCTTAGCACGCCGGGCGAGCGACGCGGGCGGCGGAAGTGGTTTTAGCCATTCCGCCACCAAATGAGGCGGAGGCCACCGGAGTGCTGGTGAGACGAACCGCAACTCTTGGCGGAGTCCGTTGGGCTCGGGTGGCGGAGTTGGCGCCGGCGAAGTTTGGCGCCACCGGAGCTCGGGTGAAAGTGAACTCGTCTGTGGGTGCGGTGAGGTGCGTGGAGTCGTGGTTAGCTCCAGCGCGTCGTGGTGAACGCGATGGACACGGTGAAGTGACCGGAAAAGCGGCGGGAACGCGTCGGCGACGAGGTCCGCGGCGGTGTGTGCGTCGATCTCGTCGCGCTTCGCTGTGTGGTGCACGGAGCGAGAGAGAGGGTCGAGGAAGTAGCTAGGCTCACAGCGGACGCACGGTGCAGACGGCGTGGTCGGGGACGAGCTGCAGCGGCGACGGCGTTGAAGGGGATCTCCGGCGGCGGACTCGAAGCGAAGCTTGGTGCGGCGTCTTGGGCACGCGAGCGCTTCGGGGCTCGGCTAGCTTCGAAGGAGTCGGCGACGGCGAGCGTCTGACACCTGATGGCGTGGGGTCGACGGAGGGCGCGGCTTACGACGGTGGTCTGGCGGCGGTGGCGTCGGCCATGGCGTGGCGGAGCGAAGGAGGCGAGCTGGAGAGAAACGGGGCGTCTGGGGTGCGGGAGAGGCGAGGGTCGACCCCGACGTGGCAAGGCGAGGAAGCGGCGAGACGGCGAGCAGGTGCGTGGCACCCATGCGTGCTTTCGCCGTCGAGCACCTCTGCTGCTGCTGCCGGCGACAAGCAGCTCATTGGCGGCGCGTCTTTGGCTGGGCGGCCAGTGGGCTGGCCAAGGGCGAGGCGCCAAGTTAGTTTCTCTCGCTTTACATTTTTCTTTTCTATTATTCTCAACTTTGTTGAGTTATTTAAAATACCGAAAGGTTCTAAAATTCACCAAAATAATCCTGGTCCAATGTTGGAATATTTCCAACATGGAACATTTTAGTTTGGAGATATTTGGACATTTGAAATATTTTATGAATTTTAAATGCCCAAATTCAAATAGCTATGATTTAATTCAAAGACCCAAAGATGACCTAGGAAATTGTGCATCACTTTTGGCGAGCTTACGACCAAGACAAAATGATGGACATTTTAGAAGGGCATTTCAGTTTCATCGAAAATATTTTTAGCAAACCCTAGTTGTTTCAGAGGGGCTGGGGTTCCGCAATCCCATTTCAAGTTTCTGTTGAAAAAAATTAGACATGATGCAACACTCTAATGCATGAACTAGCTAGGGTGTGACACACTAGCCCCTACAAAAAATGGGCATAAGGAAATAAAATGATTTAGTATTTTAATTAAATCAAACTGATGTCAGAAAATTAGAAAACAGAAATAAAAAGAGGTACTTACAGGCCTCCTCCTGCAGCAGCCCAAAGAACAGCCAGCGCCGCCCAACCCATCGGCCCCCTCCACTGTCGTCTTAGTCCTCGACAGGGATGATGCGCGTTCGCACGCTGCAGCTCCACCGCGCCACGCCACCTCCTTCTCTGCCTGCCTGCCGTCTCCCCTCCTCGTCTGGATACCCCGGGAGACGCCACGCATGCCCCGACCGCTCTCACTCTCCCCAGCCCTCTCCTCTCTTCTCCCTCGCTCTCTCACGCGCATGGCCGAATGCGCCGATCGCCGCCGTTCGCCGTTGCCGTGGCCACCGGCCTCCCCTCGCCCCTCCGTAGAGCCCAGAAGCTCCGCCACGACCTCCTCTACCTCCTAGTCAAGCCAAGCACCTCCGGACGGCCTCCATCATCGCGACCATCGTCATCTTCATCGCGCCGTACGATTGTAGATCTCCGGCGATCGACGCCGTCGTCGTAGCGTCCCGAGCCCGCTGACGCCTGGCTGCAGAATGGCCGTGTGAGCTGCTGCTTCCCTCCCCTCTCCGTTCGTCCCAGTCGCCGTAGCTGCGTCCCCTCGAGCCCGAGCTCCAATCGCTGCGCTGCGAAGCTCTGCCCGGCGAGCTCCCGTCCCCCAGCTCCCCTACCGCTCCACGGATCGCGAGAGAGCCCGGCTACGCCCCGGTGCTCTCCGACGCCGTCCCTCGGCTTTAGATCGCGGGCCTTGCGCCGCGTCCGAGAGGTCGCGTTAACCTCGCCCGGCGGACAAGTGGGCCCGACCTGCCAGTGATTAGCTTAAGCTAATCACCATTTAGTTAACCTCGACATCGACAAAGGGCCCCAGCGCCACTAACCTTTTAATTAGGATTAGACTAACCTGTTAAACCCCACATCGACGCTGCGGACCCCTGCGTCGAGTTTGACCTGGTCAAGACCGTTGACTCTTGGACGCAAGCATGACGCAGGTCTTGACGCAATTAACTATTTTCTCGAATTAAAATAAATCAGAAATTCCGTAAAATGATTTAAACTTCAAAATTCATATCAATTCAACCGTAACTCAGATTGAGATAAGTTATATATGAATAATTATCAGAAAAATGCAATCTATCCATCTGTACTAGTTTCATGCATGAAAAACCAACTTATACCTACTGTATAAGTGAAAACATGTAAATGGCATTTATAAGAGCTTAATTTGGAGTTGCATTTGAACCCTTGATTCAAATGGACTTCATTCAATTTGAATACTAGTTGCATTAGCTCAAACAGCATCACATCTACATGCCATGTTCATGCTGAAGGAAATATGCCCTAGAGGCAATAATAAAGTTATTATTTATTTCCTTATTTCATGATAAATGTTTATCATTCATGCTAGAATTGTATTAACCGGAAACATGATACATGTGTGAATGCATAGACAAACAACATGTCACTAGTATGCCTCTACTAGACTAGCTTGTTAATCAAAGATGGTTATGTTTCCTAACCATGAACAAAGAGTTGGTATTTGATTAACAAGGTCACATCATTAGTAGAATGATCTGATTGACATGACCCATTCCATTAGCTTAGCACACGATCATTTAGTATGTTGCTACTGCTTTTATCCATGACTTATACATGTTCCTCGTAACTATGAGATTATGCAACTCCGTTTACGGAGGAACACTTTGGTGCTACCAAACGTCCACAACGAATCGGGTGATTATAAAGGAGTACTACAGTGTCTCCAAAGGCGATGTTGGGTTGGCGATTTCGAGATTAGGTTTTGTCACTCCGATTGTCTGGAGAGGTATCTCTGGCCCTCTCGGTAATGCACATCATCAAGCCTTGCAAGCACTACAACTAATGAGTTAGTTGTGAGATGATGTATTACGGACGAGTAAAGAGACTTGCGTAACGAGATTGAACTAGGTATTGGATACCGACGATCGAATCTCGGGCAAGTAACATACCGATGACAAAGGGAACAACGATGTTGTTATGCGGTCCGACCGACAAAGATCTTCGTAGAATATGTAGGAACCAATATGGGCATCCAGGTCCCGCTATTGGTTATTGACCGAGAATAGTTCTAGGTCATGTCTACATTATTCTCGAACCGTAGGGTCCGCACGCTTAAGGTTTCGATGACAGTTATTATGAGTTTATGTATTTTGATGTACCTAAGAAGTTCGGAGTCCCGTATGTGATCACGGACATGACGAGGAGTCTCGGAATGGTCGAGACATAAAGATTGATATATTGGATGGCTATATTTGGACACCGGAAAGGTTCCGGAAGTTTCCGGAGAAAACCGGAGTGCCGGAGGGGTTACCGGAACCCCCCGGGGGAAGTTGGGCCTTAGTGGGCCAAAGGGAGAGAGAGGGGCCGCACCAGAGGTGGCACGCCCCCCTGTGGGAGTCCGAATAGGACAGGAGGGGGGGGGCCCCCTCCCCTCTCCCCTCCCTTTCCTTCCCCTTCTCCTTCCTAGTTGGACTAGGAGAGGGAGTCCTACTCCAACTAGGAGGAGGACTCCCCCCTTGGCGCACCACTAGGGCCGGCCGCCTCCCCTCCCTCCTTTATATACGGGGGCAGGGGGGCACCCTAGGACACACAAGTATTGATCTACGGATCATTCCTTAGCCGTGTGCGGTGCCCCCTTCCACCATATTCCACCTCGGTCATACCGTCGCGAAGCTTAGGCGAAGCCCTGCGCCGGTGAAACATCAAGATCGTCACCAAGCCGTCGTCTTGACGGAACTCTCCTCGACACTCGGCTGGATCGAGTACGAGGGACGCCATCGAGCTGTCGTGTGTCAAGAACTCGGGGTGCCGGAGTAACGGCGCGGGATCGGTCGGATCGCGAGGAGAACGTCGACTACTTCCTCTACGCTGTGATCGCTTCGCTTCAGGTCTCACGAGGGTACGTAGACAACACTCTCCCTCTCGTTGCTATACATCACCATGATCTTGCGTGTGCGTAGGAAAATTTTTGAAATTACTACGTTCCCCAACAAAGGCATCCGAGCCTAGGTTTTTCTATGGTTTGATGTTTTGCACGAGTAGAACACAAGTGAGTTGTGGGCGATACAAGTCATACTACCTACCAGCATGTCATACTTTGGTTCAGCGGTATTGTGAGATGAAGCGCCCGACCGACATTACGCGTGACGCTTACGCGAGACTGGTTTCACCGCCACGAGCACTCGTTGCTTAAAGGTGATTGGCGGGTGTCTGTCTCTCTCACTTTAGTTGAACTGAGTGTGGCTACGCCCGGTCCTTGAGAAGGTTAAACGGAGTCTATTTGACGAAGTATCGCTGTGGTTTTGATGCGAGGTGAGACTGGTTCTTGCTTAAGCCCGTAGCAGCCACGTAAAATTTGCAACAACAAAGTAGAGGACGCCTAACTTGTTTTTGCAGGGCATGTTGTGATGTGATATGGTCAAGACGTGATGCTATATTTTATCGTATGAGATGATCATGTTTTGTAACCGGTTATCGGCAATCGGCAGGAGCCATATGGTTGTCGCTTTATTGTATGCAATGCAATCGCCTGTAATGCTTTACTTTATCACTAAGCGGTAGCGATAGTCGAGGAGCATAAGATTGGCGAGACGACAACGATGCTACGATGGAGATCAAGGTGTCGCGCCGGTGACGATGGTGATCATGATGGTGCTGCGGAGATGAAGATCACGAAGCACAAGATGATGATGACCATATCATATCACTTATATTGATTTGCATGTGATGTTTATCCTTTATGCATCTTATCTTGCTTTGATTGACGGTAGCATTATAAGATGATCTCTCACTAAATTATCAAGAAGTGTTCTCCCCGAGTATGCACCGTTGCCAAAGTTCGTCGTGCCCGCACACCACGTGATGATCGGGTGTGATAAGCTCTCGTCCATCTACAACGGTGCAAGCCAGTTTTGCACACGCAGAATACTCGGGTTATACTTGACGAGCCTAGCATATGCAGATATGGCCTCGGAACACGGAGACCGAAAAGTCGAGCGTGAATCATATAGTAGATATGATCAACATAAGATGTTCACCATTGAAAACTACTCCATTTCACGTGATGATCGGTTATGGTTTAGTTGATTTGGATCACGTGATCACTTAGATGACTAGAGAGATGTCTTTCTAAGTGGGAGTTCTTAAGTAATATGATTAATTGAACTTAAATTTATCATGAACTTAGTACCGATAGTATCTTGCTTGTTTATGTTTGATTGTAGATAGATGGCTCGTCTTTGTTGTTCCGTTGAATTTTAATGCGTTCCTTGAGAAAGCAAAGTTGAAAGATGATGGTAGCAATTACACGGATCGGGTCCGTAACGAGGATCATCCTCATTGCTGCCGTAAGAGTTACGTCCCGGATGCACCGCTAGGTGCCGAACTCTTGCTAATGCAACCGCAGATGTTATGAACGTCTGGCGAGCAAAGCTGATGACTACTCTATAGTTCATGTGCCATGCTTTACGGCTTAGAACCGGGACTTCAACGACGTTTTGAACGTCATGGAGCATATGAGATGTTCCAGAGTTGAAGTTAATATTCCAAAGTAATGCCCGGATTGAGAGATATGAAGTCTCCAATAAGTTCTATAGCTGCAAGATGGAGGAGAATAGTTCATTAGTGAGCATATACTCGTAATGTCCGGTACTACAATCACTTGACGCAATTGGGAGTTAATCTTCCGGATGATTGTGTCATTGATGAAATTCTTCAATCACCGCCACCAAGCTACAAAGGCTTCGTGATGAACTATAATATGCAAGGGTTAGTAAAGACTATACCGAGCTCTTCGCAATGCTAAAGGCTGCGGAGGTAGAAATCAAGAAGGAGCATCAAGTGTTGATGGTCAATAAAACCACTAGTTTCAAGAAGAAAGGTAAAGGGAAGAAGAAGGAACTTCAAGAAGAACAGCAAGCAAGTTGCTGCTCAGAGAAGAAACCCAAGTCTGGACCTAAGCCTGAAATCGAGTGCTTCTACCGCAAGCGCATCGACATTTGAAGCGGAACTGCCCCAAGTATTTGGCGGATAAGAAGGATGGCAAGGTGAACAAAGGTATATGTGATATACATGTTATTGATGTGTACCTTACTAGAGCTCGTAGTAGCACTGGTATTTGATATCGGTTCTGCTAATATTTGCAACTCAAACAGGACTACGGATTGCTTAACTCGCAAAGGACGAGGTGACGATCGGCGTGGGAAATGGTTCCAAAGTCGATGTGATCGCGGTCGGCACGCTACCTCTACATCTACCTTCGGATTAGTTTTAGACCTAAATAATTGTTATTTGGTGCCTGCGTTGAGCATGAACATTATATCTGGATCTTGTTTGATGCGAGACGGTTATTCATTTAAATCGAGAGAATAATGGTTGTTCTATTTATATGAGTAATATCTTTTATGGTCATGCACCCTTGAGGAGTGGTCTATTTTGATGAATCTCGATAGTAGTGATACACATATTCATAATGTTGAAACCAAAAGATGCAGAGTTGATAATGATAGTGCAACTTATTTGTGGCACCGCCGTTTAGGTCATATCGGTGTAAAGCGCATGAAGAAACTCCATATTGATGGACTTTTGGAGTCACTTGATTATGAATCACTTGGCACTTATGAACCGTGCCTCATGGGCAAGATGACTAAAACCCGTTCTCGGTACTATGGAGAGAGCAACAAATTTGTTGGAAATCATACATACGTATGTATGTGGTCCGATGAATGTTGAGGCTCGTGGCGGATATCGTTATTTTCTCACCTTCACAGATGACTTAAGCGATATGGGTATATCTACTTAATGAAACATAAGTCCAAACGTTTGAAAAGTTCAAAGAATTTCAGAGTGAAGTTGAAAATCATCGTAACAAGAAAATTAAATTTCTACGATCCGATCGTGGAGGTGAATATTTGAGTTACGAGTTTGGTCTACATTTGAAACAATGCGGAATAGTTTCAAGCAACTCACGCCACCCTAACACCACAACAGTAATGGTGTGTCCGAACGTCAGAATCGTACTTTACTAGATATGGTGCGATCTATGATGTCTCTTACAAATTTACCGCTATCGCTTTGGGGTTATGCTCTAGAGACGGCCGATTCACACTCGAATAGAACACCGTCGAAATCCGCTGAGACGACACCTTATGAACTGTGGTTTGGCAAGAAACCAAAGTTGTCGCTTCTTAAAGTTTGGGGATGCGATGCTTATGTGAAAAAGCTTCAACCTGATAAGCTCGAACCCAAATCGAGAAGTGTGTCTTCATAGGATACCCAAAGGAGACAGTTGGGTACACCTTCTATCACAGATCCAAGGCAAGACATTCGTTGTTAAGAATGGATCCTTTCTAGAGAAGGAGTTTCTCTCGAAAGAAGTGAGTGGGAGGAAAGTAGAACTTGATGAGGTAATTGTACCTTCTCCCTTACTTGAAAGTAGTTCGTCGCAGAAACCAGTTTCTGAGACACCTACACCAAGTAGTGAGGAAGTTGATGATGTTGATCATGAAACTTCGATCAAGTTACTACAGAACCTCGAGATCAACCAGAGTAAGATCCGCACTGAGTGGTACGGTAATCCTGTTCTGGAAATCATGCTACTAGATCATGATGAACCTACGAACTATGAAGAAGCGATGGTGAGCCCAGATTCCGCAAAATGGCTTGAGGCCATGAAATCTGAGATGGGATCCATGTATGAAAACAAAGTATGGACTTTGGTTGACTTGCCCGAGGGTAGGCAAGCAATAGAAAACAAGTGGATCTTCAAGAAGAAGACTGACGCTGACGGTAATATTATCGTCTATAAAGCTCGACTTGTCGCAAAGGGTTTTCGACAAGTTCAAGGGATTGACTACGATGAGACCTTCTCACCAGTAGCGATGCTTAAGTCCGTCTCAATCATGTTAGCAATTGCCGCATTTTATGATTATGAAATTTGGCAAATGGATGTAAAGACTGCATTCTGAATGGATTTCGGAAGAAGAGTTGTATATGATGCAACCGAAGGTTTTATCGATCCAAAGGAGCTAACAAAGTGTGCAAGTCCAGCGATCCATTTATGGACTGGTGCAAGCATCTCGAGTTGGAATAAACGCTTTGATAGTGTGATCAAAGCATTTGGGTTTGTACAGACTTTTGGAGAAGCTCAGATTTACAAGAAAGTGAGTGGGAGCTCAGTAGCATTTCGATATTATATGTAGATGACATATTGCTAATCGGAAATGATATAGAATTTCTGGATAGCATAAAGGATACTTGAATAAGAGTTTTTCAATGAAAGACCTCGGTGAAGCTGCTTACATATTGGGCATTAAGATCTATAGAGATAGATCAAGACGCTTAATTGGACTTTCACAAAGCACATACCTTGACAAGATTTTGAAGAAATTCAAAATGGATCAAGCAAAGAAAGGGTTCTTGCCTCGTGTTACAAGGTGTGAAGTTGAGTAAGACTCAATGCCCGACCACTGCAGAAGATAGAGAGAAATGAAAGATGTTCCTATGCTTCAGCCATAGGCTCTATCATGTATGCAATGCTGTGTACCAGACCTGATGTGTGCCTTGCTATAAGTTTAGCAGGAGGTACCAAAGTAATCCAGAGTGGATCATCGACAGCGGTCAAGAACATCCTGAAATACCGAAAAGGACTAAGGATATGTTTCAGATATGGAGGTGACAAAGAACTCATCGTGGCAGTTACGTTGATGCAAGCTTTGACATTGATCCGGACGATTCTAAATCGCAGACCGGATACGATTTACACTAAACGGAGGAGCCGTCGGTTGGTGCGGTTCTAAACAAAGCGTCAGAAGGGATCTACATGTGAAGCGGAGTACATAGCAGCTTCGAAGCAGCTAATGAAGGAGTCTGATGAAGGAGTTCATATCCCATCTAGGTGTCATACCTAGTGCATCGGGTCCAATGAAAATCTTCGTGACAATCTCGAGCAATTGCCTTAGCGAAGGAATCCAGATTTCACAAGAGGACCAAGCACATCAAGAGACGCTTCAATTCCATCCGGACTTAGTCCGTGGGAGACATAGAGATTTGCAAGATACATACGGATCTGAATGTTGCGCATTCGCTGACTAAGCCTCTTCCACGAGCAAAACATGATCAGCACCAAGACTCCATGGGTGTTAGAATCATTACTATGTAATCTAGATTATTGACTCTAGTGCAAGTGGGAGATCAAGGAAATATGCCCTAGAGGCAATAATAAAGTTATTATTTATTTCCTTATTTCATGATAAATGTTTATCATTCATGCTAGAATTGTATTAACCGGAAACATGATACATGTGTGAATGCATAGACAAACAACATGTCACTAGTATGCCTCTACTAGACTAGCTTGTTAATCAAAGATGGTTATGTTTCCTAACCATGAACAAAGAGTTGTTATTTGATTAACAAGGTCACATCATTAGTAGAATGATCTGATTGACATGACCCATTCCATTAGCTTAGCACACGATCATTTAGTATGTTGCTACTGCTTTTATCCATGACTTATACATGTTCCTGTAACTATGAGATTATGCAACTCCGCTTACGGAGGAACACTTTGGTGCTACCAAACGTCACAACGAATCGGGTGATTATAAAGGAGTACTACAGTGTCTCCAAAGGCGTATGTTGGGTTGGCGATTTTGAGATTAGGTTTTGTCACTCCGATTGTCGGAGAGGTATCTCTGGCCCTCTCGGTAATGCACATCATCAAGCCTTGCAAGCACTACAACTAATGAGTTAGTTGTGAGATGATGTATTACGGAACGAGTAAAGAGACTTGCCGTAACGAGATTGAACTAGGTATTGGATACCGACGATCGAATCTCGGGCAAGTAACATACCGATGACAAAGGGAACAACGTATGTTGTTATGCGGTCTGACCGACAAAGATCTTCGTAGAATATGTAGGAACCAATATGGGCATCCAGGTCCCGCTATTGGTTATTGACCGAGAATAGTTCTAGGTCATGTCTACATTATTCTCGAACCGTAGGGTCCGCACGCTTAAGGTTTCGATGATGCTTATTATGAGTTTATGTATTTTGATGTACCGAAGAAGTTCGGAGTCCCGGATGTGATCACGGACATGACGAGGAGTCTCGGAATGGTCGAGACATAAAGATTGATATATTGGACGGCTATATTTGGACACCGGAAAGGTTCCGGAAGTTTCCGGAGAAAACCGGAGTGCCGGAGGGGTTACCGGAACCCCCCGGGGGAAGTTGGGCCTTAGTGGGCCAAAAGGGGAGAGAGAGGGGCCGCACCAGAGGTGGCGCCCCCCTGCCGAGTCCGAATAGGACAAGGAGGGGCGCGCCCCCTTCCCTCTCCCTCTCCCTCTCTTCCTTCCCCCTTCTCCCTTCCTAGTTGGACTAGGAGAGGGGAGTCCTACTCCAACTAGGAGGAGGACTCCCCCCTCCCTTGGCGCACCACTAGGGCCGGCCGGCCTCCCCCTCCCTCCTTTATATACGGGGGCAGGGGGGCACCCTAGGACACACAAGTATTGATCTACGGATCGTTCCTTAGCCGTGTGCGGTGCCCCCCTCCACCATATTCCACCTCGGTCATACCGTCGCGAAGCTTAGGCGAAGCCCTGCGCCGGTGAAACATCAAGATCGTCACCACGCCGTCGTGCTGACGGAACTCTCCCTCGACACTCGGCTGGATCGGAGTACGAGGGACGTCATCGAGCTGTACGTGTGTCAAGAACTCGGGGGCGCCGGAGTAACGGCGCCGGGATCGGTCGGATCGCGAGGAGAACGTACGACTACTTCCTCTACGCTGTGATCGCTTCCGCTTCGGGTCTACGAGGGTACGTAGACAACACTCTCCCCTCTCGTTGCTATACATCACCATGATCTTGCGTGTGCGTAGGAATTTTTTTGAAATTACTACGTTCCCCAACACATGCATCATATTGTTGCATATGCTTGTGTTTTGATTGTTGGCACCGTTCCTTCTCGATAGGTCCTGCTCCGAGTCCGCTCCAGTACACACCGTGAAGCAGAAGCCTCCTCTGTTGATCTACCAGGCAAGCAAACCCCCTTGTTCATTCCGATACAATCCTACTCTCTCGCTCCTGCTCTCAGTTATTGCATTAGGACAACAACGATTCATCTGCTACTTTG
The DNA here is from genome assembly GCA_021437245.1 of Aegilops speltoides. NCBI lineage: Eukaryota > Viridiplantae > Streptophyta > Magnoliopsida > Poales > Poaceae > Aegilops > Aegilops speltoides. The sequence continues at coordinate 12,532 of JAHHZJ010004050.1, read as the reverse complement.
TGCTGTGGTAGTTGAACCCATTCCTCTGCATGACCTGTCATTGCCACAGTAAATAGTTGAAACCCACTAGCATGTGTAGGAGTTGATTGAGCCATGTTGTGTTCCTACCATGCTATGCCTGCTATTGCTTAGAGTTGTGTCAGGTCTGATTCATTGGGAATGAATTGGAGTGTTATGAGTTGTTCTGGTGCTGAGAGTTAAGTGTGTGAACACGATTTGGTAAAGGTAGCGGTGAGAGGCCATGTAGGAGTACATGGTGGGTTGTCTCACTGGAACCGTCCTTAAGCATCGAAGTTCGTGTATGTTGTCCAATGACTAGCTACTACCACACATTGGAATGCTTAAGTGCCCTCTCGACTTATTAACCGACTTGATCTCTGTCCGAGAGTCGCAACTAGTTTCGGTGTTTGTAGGTAGTGTTAGTAGTCTACCAAGTGGCACCCGGCCAGGTGGGCTTGGGACAGACTAGGCACAAGTGGCACGGTGTACCAAGCGTAGATCCATCCGGCGAGGTGGGCTTGGGAACTCTGTTCATATCATTTGGGGCCGTGAGCGACACCCCTGCCGGATCTCCTTGCGGATGGAACCCGAATAGGCGATAAACCTGGGCTAGAGTCTTGTGTGGTTAGTCAGGTCGTGGCCGACACCCTCGCCAGGCTTCCGCTTGAAGGTTGCCGAGATACATGACGTATACATGGCGGTAAGTGGCGAGAGCGTGTGTGAAGAAGTACACCCCTGCAGGGTTAACATGATCTATTCGAATAGCCGGGTCCGCGGATATGGACTTCTTGGATGCTTACATGGTACATAGACAACTTGAAGTGGATACTATAAAATGCTCAAGACAAGTGTGAGTGCTATGGATGGCCTTCTCGTAGGGAGACGGGGATGAATCCATAGTAGTGTATTGTGTGGTGATTAGTGGACTCGTGTGCGCCATATCACCTCAAAGAAGTTCTGGTAGTCGTAGAACAGGATAGCCACAGTGTCAAAGCTGGCTTGCTGCAACTAAACCCCACATTACCCTCTTGATACAAATGCATGTATGATAGGATCTGATGTAAGTCTTGCTGAGTACCTTTGTACTCATGGTGCTTTATTTATGTTTTTGCAGTGGAGACTTCGGTCTTACTAGTGTTCTCGTGGACTTCGACAAGTAGCTTGTACCTCAGCTACGATCTTGATCAGATGTTGTAGATAGTCAGGCTCTTCAGCCTTTTTCATTTGTAGATGTTTGTACCCAGACATATAATGCTTCCGCTTGTTGCTTGTATGCTCTGTATGATGGGTCCTATGACCCCTGTTTGCAATATATGTTATGATGGCTCTTCCGAGCCTTTATCTATATGAGTTGTTGAGTTATGTTGTGATGCCATGTTGTACAAAGACATACTTGCATGTTATGCGACGTGTAATGTGTATTGCTATGTGTGGATCGACTATCTAGTTGTTTATCCTTAGTAGCCTCTCTTACCGGGAAATGTCTCCTAGTGCTTCCACTGAGCCATGGTAGCTTGCTACTACTCCGGATCACTTTAGGCTGGCCGGCATGTGTCCTTCTTCGCTCTCAGTATGTCCTTCGGGAAATGTCACGATGAATACCGAGTCCTGTTAGCCCTTCACAGCCCGGTTCACCGAGTCTCGTTAGCCCAGTGCTATAGCCTGGATTCCTCGCTGATGACCAACACGCTCGATCTTTGGGTCATGGATGCTGTCCTCGTAAGTTTGTGCCACTTTGGGTTTACGGCTAGCCATGTCAGCTCGGGCTCCTTATCATATGGATGCTAGCGACACTATCATGTACGTGTGCCAAAAGGCGCAAACGGTCCCGGGCAAAGGTAAGGCGACACCCGTGGGGATACCGTGCGTGAGGCCGCAAAGTGATATGAGGTGTTACATGCTAGATCGATGTGGCATTGAGTCGGGGTCCTGACACTTCCTCCGGCCTTTCTCCACTGCTCATCTTCCCACGTTGCTGCATGTGGATCTTATTTAGTTGTTTGCTTAAATCGTATCTCGGACGGCATACTTTCCATCTTGCAATCTCGTCCTCAAACCATTTTTGATAAACGACCATGTGCTATCTTTCCCTTTTTACATGGAACATGCTTCTTTTTTGTCGGCGTATGTGTCTTCAACTCGTGTTATTGGGCAGTAATTGTTTCCTTTTGACCTCCTTTTGCAAACAGGGCTATCCATTTTCACCTCATTGCTATTGCAACCTTTTGGTGAACTGCAAAAATCACTTTTCTGAAGAGTGTTTTGTGCAGTTCCGCCAAAATATCACACGGGCAATGTTTTTACATTTCTGTGGGACTGCGGAAAGGGAGATTGGTTTTGCTATCCTCCTCATCCAACTCCGTGCCTAATCTTCTCCGACAAGAAGTTAGTCCTAAAGAGAGATCGTAGAGGTGATCGGCTTCTATTTATGTGTGTTATGTTTCATCATCTAGTTCCACTATTATTGTAATCACACTGACTGGATATCTTTGCAAACAGGGATGTTCCGCCTGATTTTAGTGGAGTTGCACAAAACGATCGGATTGTGGTGTCCTTCAGACACCTCTTTTTTGGCTACAGAGCTGGGTGAAACTAGCTGCCAAGCAATGAACATTGTGCCAAGGAAATGGAGCCATGCCTACGAACAGCATCGATCAATTATATTTTTTCTTTATTTGTACACCTTCTCACAACTTTGTCTTCTGTTGTGATGTGAATATTGGCGCTGATCTGCGAACCATTGAGATGCATTAGCCATGGTAGTTTCATTTGTATTTGATGGAATGTTGTAACGAGATAATCTCGAGGCAAGACACATGAATCCTAAGTTGAAACCTTTTTTTTCTTGGGGAACCAGAGTTGAAACCTTCATAGCATCACAGTACAATTTCATCAAAATTATGCGTACATATAAACAAATCCTGAAGGATTGATAGCATGCCAGAAACAATTCAACTTCGTTTCGCCGACATGTTGGACATCCTTCATCCGCTCCACCCGCCATGCAGCAATATTGAGTGCACAACACAACTTCGTGGAAAGATTCACCCCGGTCGTTGCTACAAAGAGTAATGACTTGTGAGCAGTCAAATCACAGAGCCCCACCTTCGCCACAGTAAGTTGCTCGGACGAAGCAACCATCATTTCTCTGTTCCTTGAATCTGCTGGTACTCCCATATTCCCACAGTAAAGTTGCTCGGGCGAATCAACCATCACTATATCCTCTCATGTGTGATGACCACAGGAGCTATCCATTCAGATTGCATGTTAAAAAAATAAAGGTCGATAACTAATGCAGCAAACTTTCAAAAAAAACTAATGCGGCACTTCGGGCCAACGCGGCCAGATCGCATTTTGCACGAGAAATTACACACCATGTTTCGTTGACATGTGGTCCCGTTCCAACATATTAGTGAGACGACGGCGAGTAGGAGTATTTACGAACCAACGTGTAGGCCGGGGCACCCCTTCGTGAACCATGGCAAACTGGCAACCGTCCACCGACGCTTCGCCTTTCCCTCTCGATTTGGAACTGCTGTCGCGCGCTCTTCCTCTCCCTCCTCCATTTTCCTTCAGCCCTTCACGCTTTCTTCTGCCATTGTTCGATCGTCTTCTCCATGGAGGGAACAGGACGGAAACGACCCCGTTATTCTTGCCCCGATCTGAAAGATGACGTGGTGGAGGAACTCATTGATCGGTGCGACGTCATCACCTCGGCTAGCATGACAGGTTCGTTCAAGCCCATTCTTGACTCAACTAATAACATCATTACAAGGAACCCAAGAGTCAAGGAATGGTTTGATCTCCCCTATCTTCTTTGCCGTGACCCTGATGACAGGCGCCGTCACGACAGAGGCCTCGCCTTGTGCAAGTTGATGCCACTTGATAATGATACATATGATGTTAAGATGCCATCGCTTGAGGGCAAGGCTTGGGCAGGTGCAAATGGAGATTGGGTTGTTTACATTGGGTCCAACCACGAGTGGGAACTTGTGAATGTGTACACTCGTGACCGGGTTCCACTTCCAAAAATCTCAGCAGACTGCCCAGAGGTTGAGCACACCGGTATTGCACGCACGTTCAAATACAATCATGGTGACTGTCTTCTACGGAAGATAGCAATTTCTCGAGTCCCCACCCGCTCTTGGAATTACAACAACTATGAAGTTTTTGCTATCTTCGACAAGCTTGTTGCCGTCATTGCTGGTTTGACTCGATGGACATTGCTCAAAAATCAGTTTCTGTACACGGATGAGTACTGTGATGCAATTGAATACGAGAGCCTTGTGTTCGCTGCCACCACTCGTGGCACTATTTTTGCATGGAATCGTCATGATTTCGGTACGTTTGTCTTCCACCGTAATTATAATTGTTTCATCCACATGCATGCGGGTTAGCAAGATTCCCTTTACTAATTAACCTTCTTCTTGTGTTTCCAAGGTCCTGTGAAAATTCCACCACCTATACTTGAAAAATTTTATAACCAAGGGGGAGATGACGATGGTGATGATCACGAGCATGAGGACGAGCAGTGCCCATATACTCGTTGGCGCCTGGCAACTAATTCCGATGGATCACCTCTTCTCGTGTGTATACAGCCTACTGATGATGTTACTGCTATGGAAGCAGGTGTAGTCTCCCATGGTCGCACTCTCCAGACCTATTCCAACACCCGTTGCATGGTATTCGGGATGGATACTAGTGTGCCAGTGCCAACACCTTCTCCCTGGTACAGAATTGATAGTCTTGGAGAAAACTCGCTCTTCCTTGGACAAAACTATCCGATGATGGTGAAAGGCGATCCAACTACTGTTGACACAACGTTACTAGCACCATTTATGAGAAGCAACTTTTTCTATACCTCGGACATTAGCGTGGTTCCCCACCCTGGTACTAATATAGTAGGCCGCTTCAGCCTGGATGGTCAGTCCCGCGTTGCTCTCCAGATCAACAAATGGATGGCCCGTCCCAGAGAATCACTTGTGGTTCAAAGCAAGCCTTTCTAACGCTGAGGAATGGTTGAGTTGAAGTTCATTTCATTGCTTGTTATTTGTTGTGTGGTGAAAACTTTAGTATTTATAATGTATCCTCGTTGTCGATGTGGGTTGATGACCTGTTGTATGTAATAAAATGATATGCCTGTGATAAACTTACTAAATTTATGAATGGCTTTCGAGTTGCTTTTGTGAGTCAGTGGTGCGACGAGGCAAAAAAATATTTTCCGAATACATAATTGTACGTGCATTGCAATAGGTTTTCGGATGAGGCCGATCATCAACAATAGTAGTACATTATTTGTACTAGCTTCACATGCTTCGCGCGTCGTGCGGGTGTTTTTACTGTAGCCATATTCTACTACGTAACTAGCACCTCGAATCCTCGATACTAGTAGTACTATATAGTAAGTAGTAGGAGTAGTAGGGTGGCATGGGCTAGAACAAGCATTCACGTCCAGGAGTACGGCACACGCCACCAACACGACTTCCATCTGACACCATATTTCTTGGAGTCCGTGCTAGAGCAATCTCTTCAACCTCATCATTTCTCTAACTCAGCCATCATACAAGCAAGCGAGGTGGGGTTTGCCGATAGTCAGTTTCCTCAACTGCGGTCCCACTTGTAAGGCCAACTCCAACTCTCTATCAATATATGGATCTACTCTTCTTCCCAATAAAAAAACTTGCATCCATTCTACTCCCTCCGTTCTACTACCTCTGTCCTGGTTTATAGGTCCCCTTTGTAGTTTGTGTCGAATTTTGACTAAAGATTTAACTAACAAAATGTTAATGCATGTCAAGAAAAATTATCTCATTGGATTCATATTTGAACATAGTTTTCAAAAATATAATGTTTGGTGATATGCGTAAACATTTTGTTAGTTTAATCTATGGTAAAAATTTGGCACGAAATATAATGGGGACCAATAAACCCGGACGGAGGTAGTATTTGTCAAAATATATATGTATCTAGACATGTTTTAGTAATAGGCACATCCATTTTTGGACAAATGGAAGTCAAGTATTTTGGAACGGAGGGAGTACACAATAAAATTTTTAAGTTAGCACAACTAGTCTAATCCGAGAGCACAACCGAAGATTTGGTCGGGTTCTTCCTCCTTTTGCTGACACGTGGGACATCCAACATCTAGGTCGTGTCATGAAAGAAAATAGAGTGGTAGTTGATAAGTTGAAGCCACGAGATGTGCATCTTGGGTTAAACTGTAAATAGAATCTTACTACTCTTGAGTAACTCCAAAAGCGGCCACCGAAGATCTTTCTTGGATTTGTTTTTCATCACTAGCACGTCGAGGTGAAAGATGTGCAGGTTCAGTGGGTCCTCTTGCGTTTTCACTGACATGTGGGGCCGCATGTGAGCAAACAGACGATGGGCTCCGTGCGTCCGCTGGCTGGCTGAGAAGAGAGATAGAGGAGTGCTGAGCACGGACTGCAGGAAATTTGTTCTATGTAACCAGCACCTTGATATTCGCGTGTGGTTGTTTCTAGAATAAAAAAAGGAGGTACCTCTACTTATGTTACTCCCACTACGCCTAGCCTAAGGTTAGTAGGTGACCATGCGCTTGGCTCTTTGCCTCTTACGGAAGTCGATGGTTCTACAGTAGTGCTTCTGGCAATCTGACACCAAATGAACTGCTGCACGTCCACCGTTTGTAAGCAAAAGTTTCTCCTCGTGCTGCGAGCCACCGCACACACGTTGGCGAGGGAGAAGGCGTAATCAAGCTTCTCATCGTTCTGCGAGTTGACGGGACACATCAAAGTTATTTACTAGTAGTACGTAATCTCACCACAAAAGGGCTGACCATGTCAGTGCTACCATCCCGTGCTCCATCATTGAGTACATGCACTATTCACGTGCCATTCACGTGCCATCGAGGAGAAAAAATATTGCATAGGTGCCATTGAAGTGCACGGCTCACTTACGGGTTTCCCCCCGCTCCCCCCCCCCTCCCCGCACGACTCACTTACGCACTGCTTATCTGATTATCTCCATTTTCTTGCATGACATGTGTACCTTGATGCTAGATGTCTCGCGTGTTGGGAAAAGGATGGACAAAGCTCACATAAAAGAAAAGAGTTGAAGAGCATAGATTCCCGACGACTGAGGAGGAGCAAGGAACCTCGTGGTGGAGCGTCTGCAAGGAACCTTGCGTGTTTTCCCCTGTTTTTTGCCACCTGCCCACCTATAAACAACTAAAAAAACATGAACTTTTCGCTAACCAATAGAAATGGTACATCAGGATCCTAAGTTGAAGATGTTTTATACTCCCTCCGTTCCCAAATATAAGTCTTTTTAGATATTTCAATAAGGGGTTACATACGAAACAAAATGAGTGAATCTACACTCTAAAATATGTACACAAGCGAACGCACTAACTCAATCCGATCCAACTCATGCACATACGCGCACAGCATGGAGCACACAACGCACGTACACAAGACGTGCATGCACACACGCTCGGCCGCAGAATGCACGTGAATAACACATGCATGCGCACACACTCGGCTGCATGGAGGCGTGCGCCATCCGCGGCGACATCCGATTCGTCATGCTACGGCAAAGCTCGCACGCAACGGCGCATACGCATCTCTTGCAGCACCTCTTTGCCGTCGTTGCTCAACTACTAGTCGGAGACGAAGACGACCGTAGCCTTGGCCTTAGGGCTAGCACCGATGGAAAAACACGCACGCTGCACGCACACGAGCACATACGGAGTGCCCACGACGTGGTGGTGGTGCGTCCCCAGTCGCCTCTACTCCTTCTGTGCACGTTGTCTATCAAGGCGGCTGCATGCTAATGATGATGTGGGTGAGATCTTCTAGGACTCAGATGATGACAAGGAAAATTATGAGACACAAGGTGACGTACACCGTCAAGGTCCACGGTCAAGGGGGTGCTAGCAAGTGCTTAGATGTTCTTAGAGCAAGTACAATGGAGCTGAGTCAGCGGGCTATAAGGAATAAACAGTAGTATATTTCTGCTTAGTTGGAGGAAAGAGAAGAGGAGAGAGAAGGTAAGAGGGCTCTTCGTGAAGAGCCAGCTCTAGCACGTGCTCCTAGGCACTTTGTAGTACATGTTGACTATAAGATGGGTTGTAGGCTTATAGCCAGCAGCTGGCTATACTATTAATGCTATTTAGATGAGGTGCTAAGTGCATTAAATGGCTTAGTAACTCAAGCGTTCAATGCATAGGGGCTTAGTTTATTGGTGCCACATCATATTTAATGCCTACGTGGCAGGCTTAGCAGCTATACATGGTGGAGCACTGGGAGAGCCCAAGGCTGGTCATTGTGGGGAGTAACTTGTACTGTAACATATTACTATGTTACTCTAAACATCTCTATAAACCGGAAAGGAGGGAGTAGTAACATACACTAGTGTCATATGCAGAGTATGGGAGCACATGATATTTCCCCGTCCTGACCGATCCCAAGTTGGCTTCTCACCTTCTTGGCCCAACAAAAAACCCTCCCCCCCCACAAGCATGCTTCCTTCCCGGCGCCACCGAGCCCGCCGCTCCACATTGATGGCAAGTCGTAGGCGACGAGACCTCTCACTGCTTCCGCCGCTGAAGCGGCCACGATCGAGGGCACCGCCACGCCGCCTCGACATTTCAGACTACACAAGGATAGTAACTTTTAGAGCAAGTACTACTATAATTAGATGACATAAGCAGGCTATAAGGATTTAAATATAGTATTTGTGCTTAGTTGAAGGAGAGAGAAGAGGAGAGATAAGAGAAGCGGATTGAAAACGTGTAGCCGGTTGTACTCCAACATACTCTACTTTGTGAGACAAAAGGTGGGGCCATTGTTAATGATATTGTATTTATACTAAAGGGACTAACGGACGCCTTAATTACTCCATTTTTTGAGAAAAACCTTGGTGGGGCTATTATTCACTTTTTTTGAGCTATTATTGACTTGGACGTGGGGTTTGGGGGCCAAAGGCCTACTATTATACTCTGACCTGACATGCTCTACCCTAGCCTTGTTGTGTCATATGGTTTCAAGACTGCTCCAGATCTTAGCGCCGCCACGCAATTCTTCTCCAGCCCTCCTTCCGGTGTGCATTTGCGAGAAGGGACAAGATCCTCCGAACCCCGCCTTTCGTGATCCTCAGACGGAGAGGGGCGATCAGGTTTTGGGGAGCACACTCCACCTCGCTGCTGCCACGATTTACTTTCTCAACAACAGCCTTCTTCCCCGACCTCGGTAACCTCTTCATCAACGACATGAGTGACAACATCAACCACATCGGTTCTGCTCCCGCTGTACAATATGTGATTCTGTCCTCCTGGTTTAGTCCGCATCATTACTTTGATGTTTGCAATTGTCGTCATGATCTATTTACTGCTGATTCGGATTAAATCTCATACTAAATTGCTCATATATTCAACAATCCAATCCAAAAACCTGATCATAGGCAATTTACTCCGAGTTGTTTTGTTGCGCTTTTGAAGCCGCCTACTTTTAAGGGGTGCAATATAAAAGGTGGCGCACAAGAGAAGTATATTGGTTTCAGATCATGTGCTGCTATGACGCCACTAAGGGTAAGCCTGAGGGCAATCTTAATCCTAGACAGCAGGAAGCTTTTCAGAACATGGATACCCTCTTCAAAGCCGCCCTGCTGAGTGTTCTTCACGATTCCATTGTGGATTCGTATATGTTGTTTGACAGCGGCAAAGACATGTGGGTTGCGCTCGAGGCCACGTTTGGGCCCTTTGGCGCTGGCAACGAGTTGTACGTCATGGAGCAATTCTGTGACTACAAGATGACTGATGAGCGCTCTGTTGTTAAGCAGACTCATGAGATACAGTCACTCTCTAAGGAACTTGAGTACTTTAAGTGTGTGTTGCCGGACAAATTTGTTGTTGGGACCATCATTGCCAAGCTTCCACCTTCGTGGAACGATTTTGCTACTTCTCTGAAAAACAAGAGACGTGAGTTTTTTGTTTTGGATCTCATTAGCACTCTTGATTTTGAGGAGAAGGTGAGAGCAAAAGACACACGTGCTCGGGTCGCCGAGGGAGCTTCTAGTGCCCACATGGTACACGAGAAGAACTTCTAGCCCAACCAGCCCCAAAACAACAAGAACAAATCTCAGGGGAAAGGAAAGTTTGATGCAAAGAACAAGCCGTCACATTCTACCAACTTCAAGAAGAATTCTCATAATGGGAAGGGATACAAACCTCAATTTTGGTAGCACCGCACAAAATTTATATGGTTGCATCTACCTGCTATCAGCTTAGCTCATGGTGCTCCAGGTATTCCTACATTCGTAACTAGGTACAATGACCACCGCAAGATGAAATTAGCTTATTCGTACATTGACTTGCTGAATGCAGTGCGGAACGATCCTGTCATGTCTGGAGGAGCAAACATGCAGTGCAGCCGAAGATGGAAATCAACCAAGGACTTATGAAATTATATGTAATCTTCCTCAGGCAGGTCAGTATCTCCTTCGTCCAGATGATCGTGTTTTGTCATGCCGAGCTATTGATATGTGCTACTGTTTTGCAAACCGTTTAAGTATAGCTATTGTTTTCCTATCTTTTCAGATTCAGGACAATGAATAGGATATCAGGGGAACTGCACAATATGGACCCATGTTGAGTCATCTCTATTGCCTCATGTGTTTGCTGCAAATGTGTCAGCATCAATTGCAAGATGAGGCAGCTAGATAGCTGTGGAGTTGCCAACATGCTCAAAGTGCTCGCAACATTGAGAAGAAACAAGCATGCCCAGGAAATTAATGCGTGCGCAGGGAGGCCCTTTGCTTAGAGAAGCATCGACCAATTTTCTTTATTTCCACACCTTCTCACAGTTTTGTATATTGGTTATAGTATGGTGAATCATTGAGATGCATAGACATGCTGAACTTTTGTTCTTCTGAATGTTAGTTTAATGTGAGTGTTCGCATCCAAGACAAGATCCTCTAATTTGGTGGATGCACACAGAGAAAATTAATCTCCTTAATTTACTCCATAACCACCCTATTAAATAGGCCTAGTAACAAACCAGGCGCATGCGGTGGCCGACGGGCACATGCATCCTGCATGCATGGCCAGTCATGCAGCAACGCAAAAGAAGAGAGCGGTTCTTGGGAAAAAGCGAGTAGTTAGTGCAGCGTGCCTTATAAACACGAACAACTCGCTTCTCCCGCTGCCTCCCCACCCAATTCCCCCGCCCCCAATCTTCCTCACTCGTCCGAAAACCCCGCTCACCTTCTTCCTCACTGCATGTAAAACGCTTTGCTCCTCTTCTTCCACTCCTACAGAAATCCCCAGACCTCCTTCTTCCACACTCGCACTGCCACTAGGCTCGTCTCTGGCTACTCTGATCAAAGCCGTGAGCTCGCTGCGATGCCCATAAGGAAAAAGGAGTCGGCTGGCCCCAGCACCAAGAAGTTGAGGCTCCCGCCAGCGGCGACGCCGGTTGTAGTTCCTGCACCTGGTAGCGCGGGGAGAAGCGGCGAGCCCCCCCACCCGGATCTGAGGAACCGGTATAATCTCCGGTGGACCGCATCAGCGATCTCCCGGACGTCATCCTTGAGGAGATCATCTCGCTTCTCCCCACCAAGGATTGCTGCCGCACACAAGTCCTCTCAACTCGGTGGCGCCCTCTATGGCGCACCGCACCCCTCAATCTCGACTGTCATCAGATATCTGTCCTTCCTGAATTTGATCTCATCAGAGCCATCGTCTCTTCTCACCAGCAGGGCCCCGTTCAATGCCTCTGCACCCCGACAAGCTACCTGCTATCCATACTCGGCAAGCTGGACGTTTGGCTGGCATCCCACACCACCGTTGTCCATCTCGTGGTTTTCCTCCTCTCTCCACACCGCCACCTTCGCCCGGTGCCATCTACCAGATGATCTGGTACAAATACTTTGACTCCCACTGCTAAAAAAAACTTTCGCTTGTGGTGGTTTATCTGTCGGAGGCCTCACTGCACAGCATCATCAACTCTAGTTGCCCTGCCCTGGAGCGCTTGCTGATTGTTTTGGGAATAGAAATTGGTATCAGTTGTCTCCAAATAAAGTTGCCTCACCTTAAAAGCATTGGAATTTGTTTTGAAGGACAACAGCTCATCATCGAAGATGCCCCTTCACTTGAAAGGTTGCTCCTTCATAATTGTTATACACCTTCAGAAATAACTTTCGTCTCTGCGCCCAAACTGGAGACCTTGGGTGTAATTCGTGACCCGTTTAATAATCGCAAGGAGTTGGTGTTTGGCTCCTCACCTTTTCAGGTACCATATATTATCATCTACACATTTGTAATCATATGCTGCATTTTTCATTTATGCTCATAAGTTTTATATCATCTTGGAGTACACTTTGGGTACTAATATTATGTTATATGCTCAATGAAGAGTTCGACCATTGATAGCCTATCAATGATGCTGGATTCTGTCAAGATCATATATATCGTAATGTATAGTTTTGATCCGACATAATTATTGGCTTGTTGCGATGCTTTCGATCTCTCGGAGAATTTATACATAGAGGTGAT
>JAHHZJ010004049.1:0-47237 GCA_021437245.1 Aegilops speltoides | reverse complement strand
CCAACATAAACCCTGTCCACCATGGAGCAATCTTCAACTTCACCGCAGCTAGCAACGCTATAAGAGGGGCTGAGCAAAGCGGTAACATAGCCAAGCAACGGTTTGCTAGGAATGGTGTCAAAGGTTAGAGGTTCATGGCAATATGGGATGGCTTGATAAACAGTAATAGGTAGCGCAAAGATAGCGATAGAATGAAGCAACTAGCATAGCAATGATAGTAGTGAGATCCAGTAGAAGCGGTCATCTTGCCTGAAATCCCGCAAGGAAGAAGAACGAGTCCATGAAGAAGACGAAGGATGAAGTCAACCAAACGAGACGAACGAATCCTCACGATCGCAACGAAACAGAACTAACAAGAAGAAGCACACAACATGGTAAACACACCACACGAGACAAGACATGATGCACAACAAGCATGATGCATGAAAAAGGCTACATGAAGCTACTCATGGCAAGAGATGATGCAACAAGAACAACACATCAAAGCAAGTTTAAATGAGGCCGAACAACATATAACAATTTCGTAAGTCCTCATATGCAAATTTCGAAATTAGTCCAGAACTGAATAAACCTTATGTTCAAGTTGTTAAACAGCAAGTTAAGATGCACCACAATGATCTACACGAAATTCTAGTCAAGTTACATATAAAGTTCATTTAATTCGGAGCTACGGCCTAGAAGATATGAGCAAAACAAGTTAAGCATGGCATTGATGCAAAATGCATACAAACATCAAGCAAACACCTCAAAACAAGGGTGCAACATGATAATATGAAACTACATGCAAAGTCAAGCAAGTTTCATATAGAGCACACTCAAAACGGAGCAACGGTGCAACACATACACTCTATACAAGTCATAGCAACAATCTGTCCAAAACAGAACTAGGCATATTGCAAGATCAAAACAATATGCTACAGACCCCAACATAAGAACAAAAGGCATGGGCATGAAGTACACGTAAAGCATAACAAAACATGAACACCGAGCTATCTCCAGAAATCACTAAAACATGCTCCAAAACACATGGTAAGATTGCAAATAATAACAGCTTTCAGCTTTAGCAGTAAATAACATCAAAGTTGCAATGTTTAGAGCAAGCAAACAACATGTTACAGAACTTATCATGGCAAACAAAGGAATGGAATGAATCTAATAATAGCATAGATCAAAAGACCCTTATCGACCATAAGCCAAAAAGGCACGGAAAATATGATGGCACCCATGTAAACATGGCAAGTTATATTACGATTCATACATGGCGTAAACAATAATAAGTAGGCATGTTCGTGAGCTTGAATCACTCACCACAGAGCAATACATGGCATGGCAAGGCAACCAACAGTAATATGACATGTTTATGAAGCTAAGCATGGCAAGAGCAAGTTCATAGGATGCATGGACCACTAGGAAACAATCATGGAAACATTGAACTTAATGTTAACAGTCGACAAAGAACATTTTCAAGCAACTTTAGAGCAAGATAACGACATGTTCCAGCAGGCTATAATTGCAACCAAAAGCATGGATGGATAGAGCAAGACATGTAGATCAAAACATGTTTATAGAGCATCTCCAGATTATGCATAGAATGATTAATAGCAACATGTTTACATAGCAACAAAATATAACAGAATCTGCCAGAAAACAAAGAATAAAGAATTACCCTACTTAGCAAGCTTGATACACTCAACACACAACTCACAAAAATACATGGTTGGCACCCCTGAAAGATGGCATGGCATAGATCAACATACATGTAGACATCAACCTCATAGGATGCACACATCAATCATGGCAAAATGATAAATGAGCAAGCTATAACAGCCAGCAGATTAACATCAACATGCACTCTTCCAACAGCATTTCGCATTAAGATGAGCTCAAATGAAAATGATGCAATGGAATGAAATGAAGTACTCACGAGACGAACAATTTGACATATTACACGCATGAAATGGAGCTACGGATGCAGAGATGTGACAGGTCAAAGATGGCATGATAATGCAATAATTACAGGACTTGGCAAAATCGGGACTACTCGTGATCCAGACCGATCTCGCACGGATTATGTAGGCAGGCTGGGTCGCGGAGGCGGATGCGCGGCGCCGGAGAGGGCCGGAGAGGGCCGGGCACCGCGAGGAAGCCGGTGGAGGCGGCGTGGACGAGGTCCGCGACGGGACGCTGGCGGCGGCGGCGCTGTCAAAGCCGCGCGCGGCCGCGAGGCGCGTAGGCGACGAGATCCGCGGAGAGGCGGTGGCCGGGCGCGAGGCCGAGGGCGGCGCGGTCGCTGGGTTGGCGGGCGCCATGCAAGGCCGGGCGGCGGAGGCGACGCTGGTCGCCGGGCGGCGCATCGGCGGCGGCGCTGGAATGTTCGGCGAGGCGGCGGCGGCGGCGGGAGGCGCGGACGCTGGCTAGCAGCTGGCTGCTGGCTGCTACAGGTAGGCGGGTTCGGGCGGGCTCAAGGCGGCGGCGGGGCGGCAGCGCCTATGTGGCGTGCGCTGGTAGGCTGAGGGGGCGGCTGACGTGTTCGTCCGTCCGGACATGTCCGGCGGGCGCGAGGAGCGGGCTAGGGTTTAGGGGGAAAACATCCGCGAATTTGGAGGGGGGTCACTTATTTATAGGTAGACGGAGCTAGGAGAGTCCAAATGAGGAGCGGTTATCGCCCACGCGATCGTGATCGAACGACCGAGAGCATGGAGGGGAGTTAGGTTGGCTTTGGGCCACTTTGGAAGGGGTGTTGGGCTGCAACTCAAAGAGGGCTTTTATGTTACCCGTTAACCGCTGAGTACCAAACGACCTCCAAATGACACGAAACTTGACAGCGGTTCACCGGTGCTATACCAAGGCCGCTTGGCAAACCTCGACCATTCCGAGAAAGTTTAATAACCGCACACGAAAAGAGGCAAAAGGGGAACGCTGGAGGACATAGGAGTGCTGGATTGCAAAACGGACAACGGGGAAAATGCTCGGACGCATGAGACGAACACGTATGCAAATGCGATGCACATGATGACATGATAAGAAATGCAGATGATGACATGCCAAAGTGCAACACGCAAGCAAATGACATGGCAACGACGGCGAATAATCAAGGACACTGGCGAACGAATCCGGGCGCATAACACTCCTCCACTAATAAGAGATCTCGCCCCGAGATCTTAGGACCGAGACCAAGGAAAAGGGATTAGGTGAAACAAGAACTCAAGAGAAGAATCAAAGAATTGAGAGCACTCAAGAAGAAGACAGAACGACGAGAATGAGGAGAATCAAACTCACGTAAATCGATAGACTATGAAATCGCCTGCTCTAACCGGAGGGTTAGAATGAGAAAAGAAACGAATAAGACCGAAGAATTTAGGTAGCACTCGCTGAAACATGGGGAATAGAACACGAGCTAGAGAGGATGGAATTAAACTTGATGAACTCTTGAAGAATGAATTAAATCATGAAGAACCACCATGAAGAACTCCGTAACAAAAGATGCTGAGATAGAAATGAAGGATGAAAGCATAAGATTAAAACCTTGCGATGATTTAGATGGAGGTTCCAATTAAATGGCCGAGGAAATTTGAACTCCGAAAAGAAAAGATGAAAACACTTGAACTAGAATTTATTCATCAAGAACAAACTCCAAGAAAAGGATTACTCACTTGGATGAAATAGAATAAGATTTATTGTATGCTTATCCTTCATCAAATTAAATTGATGACAAGCAATGTATTTTTGCATGCAACTTATTCTTCTTGAAAAGGATTAAGGGGAATATAGCACAAAACTTGAGAAAGTCTTCATGAACCACCGTAAGATTGGAAAGAACGAATGAATTAAAATGATAATGAAGGAAAAGAATCTTGAACGAACTACCATGAGAATTAGAAAATGATTGATTAAAGAGACTGAATCACCGAGAAGAATTAGAAAAGCACAAAGATACTTGAGGAATAAAAGACAAGATAATGGCGGGATCGCGAACTGGTTGAAGAATACTTGAACGAAGCACCGGGATAATATTGAGACGAACGAAAGGGCACAGATATAGAATAATTGGAGAACGACTCTGAAAACTTAGAATGGAGAGATATTCCGAAAAGATGGCCTCCGGATGATCGTGAGAGAAAGCAACTCCTGAAAAGCTCCAGATGGATGAAAAGAATTTGCATGACTTGAAACAATTTGATAGGATAACATCGAGCTAGCAGCGCGAATCTCCGGGAGAACGGGCAGATTTAGAGGAAAAACTCTTCTTCGGTCTTCAAATGTCGACGAGAAACACCACCAAAATTACTGAGATACTCCGGAAGAAAGAAAAACGAAGGGGTTGAGCCAACAATGAAAAGAGTTTGAACGAGATCTTGGAGAAGGCATGTGATCGATGAAATTCATTCTACGCCACACTTGAAAAGAATTATGAATGACTCGAATAATTAGAAGAGTCGGTAAGATCCTCGAAAAGACCTGGGGTTATGGGCCCACTAAAAGAAAACACCATTGAAAAGGATTGTTGAATGATAAAAGAAGCACCGAACAATTGAAATATTTGAATGAGGTGACAACCTCAATTAATTGAATGCAAACAGAATCTTCTCGAGATGTCTTCAACACTCCGTAAGGGTAAACCGCCGAGAGGCGAACGAGCAAGGAAAAAACATTTGAGCCGAGGAAAAAGAATATGATCAACCCGAAGAACTTGAATTGGGTCCACCGGAAAGAAAAGAGATGAAGAATGACGATGAGACGAGAATTTACCAGTTGAAATAATTGAGGAAGATCAAGAGGTTCGCATTTAATGAAATTGATGGTCGAAAGAGACTCCAACTCCGAAGAAGAGGGTGGAGGGTGGGAAAACAAAGACAACTTGGAAGGGGGAACCGACTAATATCTTGAAGAGAAAACACCAGCTTGAAATCATTGAGGAAAGAAAGCAAAACTTCGCGACAAGTAGGATGGATACTGACACGGACCGGTTCCAAGGAGAAAAGGGTGGGCGGTGGGAAAAGAAGACAACCGAGGATTGAACTTGGCAAAAATGAAGAGGCTCGAAATCAACATGACGAGAAATGCACCGGATAAAAAGAGCTGAGGAACAACTACCGAAAACCAATCACGTGAACCTAAAGAAAATTTGAAGAGGACGAGGAGTAGTTCAAAACACCTACATCAAGATTCCTCACCAGAGCGATTTAAGGGCTGAGGAGTAAAAAGAATTCCTACTCCGATATAACTAGACCAAAACAGTTTTCTTCTAGACTCGACAACGGCCAAACTACACGATCAATCAAGGGGGCCTTAGGGTCGGTCGAGGCTCGATACTAACTTGAAACACGCCTAATATGCGACCCTATCCAAAAGGAACTCAAGGTCCCACCAAGGATAGACCCAGATATTGAAACGCTTTTGCAAGGTAGATATCATTACATCAACATTTACATAATAGATGGGGATACATACATAAGGCATACAATACCACACTAATACATCAATACAACATATAAGAACAACATCCGACTACGGATGAATCATAAACAGTAAACTCAAACAATATCCACCTCGCTAGCCCAGTCAGCCGACCGAACCTATCCCCGATCAAGAAGAAGCGTAAGAAGAACTCCAAACAAGCAAGCATCGCCTCGGCCAAGATCATCGCACAACATGTACCGCAATCGGTGTTGTAGTAATCAGGAGCCACGAGGACTCAGAATCCCATTACCATGGGTATCAAGACTAGCAAAGCTTAACGGGAAAGGAAGGTAAAGTGGTGAGGTTGCAGCAATGACTAAGCATGATATGGTGGCTAACATACGCAAATGAGAGCGAGAAGAGAACAAAGGAACGGTCGTGAAGCTAGCAATGATCAAGAGGTGATCCTGAACACCTACTTACGCCAAACATAACCCGTAAACCGTGTTCACTTCCGGACTCACGAGAAGAGACCATCACGGCTACACACTCGTTGATGCATTTTAATTCGATCTCGTGTCAAGTTATCTACAACCGACATTAACAAATTCCCATCGCCACATAAATCAAGGGCACGGCTCTCGAAAGTTTATACCGCAGGGTGTCCCAACTTAGCCCATGACAAGCTCTCGCGATCAACGGCGAATAGACCTTCTCCCAGAAGACCCGATCAGCCTCGAATCCCGCCACAAGACATTTCGACAATGGTAAAACAAGACCAGCAGCCTCCTCCAGCCGACAAACCCGATAGGAGCTGCACATATCTCGCTCGTGGCACACCGGATGAGCAAGACGCTGGTTGGCATAGACCCCGGTGCCTGTGGGCCGGACATCGCCGGTTTGGACCAGCACTTAGACAAGCACCGCCCGGGGCTAAATAAAGATGACCTCGGGTTGGCCACCCAAGGAAAAGGATAGGTGGTGGTGAGGCAAATGGTAAAACCAAGGTTGGGCCTTGCGGACAAGTTTTATTCAAAGCGAACTCGTCGGGGGTCCTATAAATCACCCGACCGCTGCTAGGAACGCAAAATCCGGGAACATAACACCGTATGACGGAAACTAGGCGGCAAGAGTGGAACAAAACACTGCATAAGGCCGAGCCTTCCACCCTTTACCAAATATATAGATGCATTAATCATATAAGAGATATTGTGATATCCCAACATAAACCCTGTCCACCATGGAGCAATCTTCAACTTCACCGCAGCTAGCAACGCTATAAGAGGGCTGAGCAAAGCGGTAACATAGCCAAGCAACGGTTTGCTAGGAATGGTGTCAAAGGTTAGAGGTTCATGGCAATATGGGATGGCTTGATAAATGTGTAATAGGTAGCGAAAGATAGCGATAGAACGAAGCAACTAGCATAGCAATGATAGTAGTGAGATCCAGTAGAAGCGGTCATCTTGCCTGAAATCCAGCAAGGAAGAAGAACGAGTCCATGAAGAAGACGAACGGATGAAGCCGAACCAACCGTAGACGAACGAATCCTCACGATCGCAACGAAACAGGAACTAACAAGAAGAAGCACACAACATGGTAAACACACCACACCTAGACAAGACATGATGCACAACAAGCATGATGCATGAAAAAGGCTACATGAAGCTACTCATGGCAAGAGATGATGCAGACAAGAACAACACATCAAAGCAAGTTTAAATGAGGCCGGGAACAACATATAACAATTCTGGTAAGTCCTCATATGCAAATTTCGAAATTGGTCCAGAACTGAATAAACCTTATGTTCAAGTTGTTAAACAGCAAGTTAAGATGCACCACAATGATCTACACGAAATTCTAGTCAAGTTACATATAAAGTTCATTTAATTCGGAGCTACGGCCTAGAAGATATGAGCAAAACAAGTTAAGCATGGCATTGATCCAAAATGCATACAAACATCAAGCAAACACCTCAAAACAAGGATGCAACACGATAATATGAAACTACATGCAAAATCAAGCAAGTTTCATATAGAGCACACTCAAAACGGAGCAACGGTGCAACACATACACTCTATACAAGTCATAGCAACAATCATCCAAAACAAAGAACTAGGCATCTTGCAAGCATCAAAACAATATGCTACAAAGCACCCCAACATAAGAACAAAAGGCATGGGCATGAAGTACACATAAAGCATAACAAAACATGAACACTGAGCTATCTCCAAAATCACTAGAACATGCTCCAAAACACATGGTAAGATTGCAAATAATAATAGCTTACGCTTTTAGCGTAAATAACATCAAAGTTGCAATGTTTAGAGCAAGCAAACAACATGTTACAGAACTTATCATGGCAAACAAAGGCATGGAATGAATCTACTAATAGCATAGATCAAAAGACCTTATCGACCATAAGCCAAAAAGGCACGGAAAATATGATGGCACCCATGTAAACATGGCAAGTTATATTACGATTCATACATGGCGTAAACAACAATAAGTAGGTATGTTCGTGAGCTTGAACCACTCACCACAGAGCAATACATGGCATGGCAAGGCAACCAACAGTAAGAGGACATGTTTATGAAGCTAAGCATGGCAAGATAAAGTTCATAGGGTGCATGGACCACTAGGAAACAATCATGGAAACATTGAACTTAATGTTAACAGTCGACAAAGAACATTTTCAAGCAACTTTAGAGCAAGATAATGACATGTTCCAGCAGGCTATAATTGCAACCAAAGGCATGGATGGATAGAGCAAGACATGTAGATCAAAACATGTTTATAGAGCATCTCCAGACTATGCATAGAATGATTAGTAGCAACATGTTTACATAGCAACAAAATATAACAGAATCTGCCAGAAAACAAAGAACAAAGAACTTCACCCTACTTAGCAAGCTTGATACACTCAAAACACAACTCACACAAATACATGGTTGGCACCCCGAAAGATGGCATGGCATAGATCAACATACATGTAGACATCAACCTCATAGGATGCACACATCAATCATGGCAAAATGATAAATGAGCAAGTTATAACAGCCAAAGCAGATTAACATCAACATGCACTCTTCCAACAAAGATTTCGGCATCAAGATGAGCTCAAATGAAAATGATGCAATGGAATGAAATGAAGTACTGCCGAGACGCAACAATTTGACATATTACACGCATCTAAACGGAGCTACGGATGCAGAGATGTGACAGGTCAAAGATGGCATGATAATGCAATAATTATAGGACTTGGCAAAATCGGGGACTACCTCACGATCCAGATCTGGATCTAGCACGGATTGCGAGGCAGGCCGGGCTCGCCGGAGGCGGGCGGTACGGCGGCCGGAGAGGGCCGGAGAGGCCGGGCATCATGGAGGAAGCCGGGCGGAGCCGGGCGTGGACGAGGTCCGCGACGGGACGCTGGCGGCGGCGGCGCGTTTAGGCCGGGCGCTGGCGCGAGGCGCGTAGGGCGGCGAGATCCGGCGAGAGGCGGCGGCCGCACGGAGGCCGAGGGCGCGCGGTCGCTGGGTTGGCGGCGCGCCAGCGTAGCGGGCGGCGGCGTCGCAGCGGGCGACGCGGCGCGGGCGGGCGGAGGCGACGCTTGTCGCGGCGAGGGCGACGGGCGGCGGCGCGGAATGCTCCGGCGAGGCGGCGGCGGCGTCCGAGGCGCGACGCGCCGGGCGGCGCGGCGCTGGCGCTGGGCCGCGCGGCGAGGCGGGTTCGGCGGGCCGGGCGGGGCGGGCGGCGGCGCCCACGCGGCAAAGCGCGCCGTAGGCTGAGGGGGCGGCCGGACGAAACCGTCCAGCCGATATGTCCGGCGGCGCGGAGGAGCGGGCTAGGGTTTAGGGGAAAACATCCGCGAATTTGGAGGGGGTCACTTATTTATAGGTAGACGGAGCTAGGAGAGTCCAAATGAGGAGCGGTTACCATGCGATCATGATCGAACGATCGAGAGCATGGAGGGGAGTTAGGTGGGCTTTGGGCCACTTTGAAGGGGTGTTGGGCTGCAACTCAAAGAGGGCTTTTGCGTTACCCGTTAACTGCTGAGTACCAAACGACCTCCAAATGACACGAACTTGACAAAGCGGTTCACGTGCTATACCAAGGCCGCTGGCAAACCTCGCACCATTCCGAGAAAGTTTAATACCCGCACACCTAAAAGAGGCAAAAGGGGAACGCCGAGGACATAGGAGTGCCGGATTGCAAAACGGACAACGGGAAAATGCTCGATGCATGAGACTTAACACGTATGCAAATGCGATGCACATGATGACATGATAAGAAATGTAGATGATGACATGGCAAAGTGAAACACGCAAGCAAATGACATGGCAACGACGGCGAATAATCAAGCGGACACCGCACAACGAATCCGGGCGCATATGATCTTACACGATCTCATCTGCGACAAAGATGGGTGGCATATGTCGCGGAAGAAGAAAGGGGGGCATGTTCGCCCCAAAATCTTCGGCGAATAGTTTTCACCGCGCTATAAATACCCTCTCCTTCCTTACTTATTTACTCGCTCGTCGTTGTCTCTCGCCGAGCTCTCAAACCCTAGCGCTGCTGCTACTTCATCGCCGCCGTGAGGAAGAGCTTCACCGCTTTACTCGCCGCTGTCAGATTTGCACCGCTGCGGAAATCTTCACTCCGCCGCCAGAGCTGTCTCCCTCTCGCCAAGTTAGGGCGCTGGAGATCTAACGTGATTAACTTCACTACGCTTCATCTCGCTCGCCGTGTTCTTCAGTTCGTAATTAAAAGTCACCTTTATTACTCGCTTTGATTCTCAAATCTTTCAAAATCTTCAAAGGTGTTTTATTCTTCAAATCTTCACATATGAACACCTCACACATCAGATGCTTTGATTTATCTCTAAGCATTCATTTCTTCAAGATTCCTCAACCAGCGGATTTTCAACTGCATAACTCGAACCCGAGACAAAACGCTTAGTGAAATTCCTCAAGGCTCAACTGTCAAATTCTCAAAACATGTTCCTTTTGAAAATCATCCGAGAACGATATGACCTCTCCAAATTCCTCGCACCTACACTCTGCTCACAGTGTACTCATGTCCGCTGAATCACTAGGTTCTCATCAACTTAACTCATTTGCAGCTGCTCTCAAGAAAACTGCATACTTCTTCGTAGTGTTCTATTGTTCAAATTCCTCAATTGAAGAAAATGGCGAAGGCAAGAGACCGCAGAAGGGAGGAAAGAAACCGGAGGTCATGACCGCTTTGAGATTCCTCATGAAATTTACAAAGATTATCGACACACCGATGAAGCCAAATTCGCAAGGAGACTAAAAATCAGCGAAAGTGCGATCCAGAGGATAGAACGAAGATGGGCACGAGAATGGAGGGAATATCGCTATGTTACTCCCAAGTACATGAAGAAATTCGCTTTAAACCCTCCATGCCCAAGAGCTCCATTGGCACCGCTGTCACGATCCCACCAAAGATCAAGCTGGTGAAGACTTTCCAAGAAGGGTCCAGCGCCAAGCCAAATTGGCAAGACAGCCAAGGAGGTAGTGAGGAAATTCAATGAGGATTCTGCTGTCCGCTGCCGCCGAGACCTCGGTCAAGCCGAGGAAATCAATGCCAAGAAGCCTGCTCGCAAGCCAAGTGCTTCACCATCACGCCTCACGCCCAGCCTCACCGCGCCTCACGACAAATTCCTCGATCGTCGCCGCTTCCCTCAAAATCCTCAAGAGTCCCTCCAAGTCCTCAACTCCGTGCATCCGCTACATGTCAAAGGACCTGTGGTTTCGATTGCTTCGTGTCTCAAAGAAGTTCCTCACCGCACTAATGTCCTCATCAGCCCCACTCATCAAGACAAAAGCAACACTGGACGCGGTCCTCGCCAAGTCCAAGAAAGAAACAGGTTGCCTTCAACGTGCTCTCCGATGATGAAGCTTCGATGAAGAACTTGCGTAAATCATCGAGACAGATCGACAAAGGCCGCTAGAGCCAAAGGAACAACTGGCTCTCCGCTTTTGGATCCGAAGAAGATCCTTGACTTCATCAACTTATGGCATCAGACCCAAACACTCCCATACCGATCCGCCATCGACTCGGGTCAAAGTCATATGTCAACCATTTAAACGTCAAGAGAAATGGAAATTTGAAAAGGCTCGTGAAATAAAGAGAGCACAAGCCGTAAAGGAGAAGCTTCGAGGAAGAACATCGCCAACCTCGACTCAAGAACTTCTCAAAGCTCAATCTGAAATCCAAGCCCTCAAAGAAGGATTTCGTTGTTATAATGCTGATTGGCAAGGAGCTAAGGTGAGATTCACAATTTGACGAAGAAAATGACAATCTGCTGCAGCCCCATCGCAACAGAAAATCCTCAGTCAAGACTCGCCAGTCTGTCAAGAACATGCCAAGACTATCGATGACTTTCAGCATTGATGAGAATACAAGTTCCGTGGCTAATGACTCTATTCCAACCGCCAAGAAATTCCGAGGGCATCCACTAGTGGTGCACCAAGAAATCAAGAGATCAGGGCAATCGCACTAAAGCTATACCAAGAAACTGAACCACAATCCTCACCCCTCCCCGCGCCAACACCAACTCCAATTCTTCCTTCGCTATGAAGTGAAGAAGACAAAGGCTGCGTAACAAGCTGCAAAGGAAGAAGAGGAAGGCATCACTGCATCAAATTCTTCGCCGCAAGAAAATGAAGCCAATGACCAGCTCGCTTAAAAATCCTATTGATGCCGCTCCCATTTCCTCCATGTCGCCTAAGGAAATTGTTCCTTATGGAGAAGACTACAAGATCCCAAGCGGATCTCGATGAAGAAAATCAATCTGCTACCTCGTAACAGGTTGATGAAGAAATTGAAGTGGAAGCATTCCTTCACCGCCACTGCTTCTCTCCCATGCCTCGCCATAGTCAAGAGGCTGGTGTTGAGGAAATTGAAAAGAAGATGAAGACGGATATTGGATGCACTACACCAGTGATGCACGATGACTTTGGGAAAGTCAAGATCCCAATAGTCCTCTCTTCACTCCGATTCAACAAATTCTCACCCCTGCTACAACTGCTCAATTGGGCTCAAGAAACTCATCCCACATCGTCTGCTCATGAAGAAATTCCAGCCACTAGTGTCAAGAACCCGCACGATCCCCAAACCGCACAAGAAGAGGAAACAGAAATTCTCACCAAGCACTTGAGATTGCGATTCCGAGGTTGTGCCGCAAATCATCGACATTCCTCCGCCCAAACCAAAGAATCCGCTCGAGCAAGAAAAATTCAAGGTCGAGACTTTTTCCGAGCATGTGTTCTTCATCGCCATAATCCATATGACTCGCCGCATGAGGAAAAGACGCTCGACTGCTACTCAAGCCAACTTCTATTCCTCGGTTTTTGACAAGGACAAAATCTTCGATCATGTGCATATTCCTCATGTGGATATGGAATCACTACCATGCTTCGAGCCAGTCCTCGAGTTATTCACGATGCAGACTCATCAACTTCAGACCGATATCCGTGATTGGAATGAAGAACTCATTCTTCGCCTATGCCACTTTGCATATCATCGGGCGATGTCAAGATGTCAATTCATGGGTGCTGGATTGATGACGGAAAACACTCACTACAAGGCACCAAAGAATCGAATTGCTTCGTGTCCTTCCTCTTGATCCTCCCCATGAAAGTGCACGTTGCATCTACAATGACCGCGAGCTGACCGATCATTATATGCAAGTGCTCATGAAGCCTTTGAAGCTGTGGCAGGCCTCAACCAAATTCTCGTCAAGGAATTATCAGATGTGCCTCGACTGCCTATCGAATCCTCGACGAAGACAATGAGTCCCATCAAAGGCCACGACTCAAATGATGAAGATGTCGCTGGCATCATGAAGAACATGTTTTCAACATCATTCATGGCGCTCCCGGCCAACTTCCATGATTTCTTCATGAGGACTCGCTAATGTTGCAATGTCACCTTTGAGTCAAGCCCTATGCGCCTTTGGATTATGAGATTCATAAGGGCAAGATTTTCACCGAATTATAAGGTCGACACTCAACCATGGTAGCTACTTGCCGCCCATTGAAGTCCTCGTTTACCGCCATCATCCGATGATAAGGGCAAGGCAACTGCCGTGATTGATGAAGGCACTCGCCCATTGATGGTCAATTCCGCCTAGCTCCATCTTACTCCACCAATGACGATTCTCGCAACACATGATACCGCCGCAAATACCTCAGCCAACCAAAAGCCTCAAGCAACAAAGACCTGTGGTGATGATCGATCATGAGTTACTCCTCGCCTTCATCGAAGGTTGAACACAATCGAAATGGGTAAAGCGCCAATTTGCTGCAATTCTTCACAACATGACCTCAACACATAATGCAAAGAAGAAAATCAGACTACCTTCATGAAACCTCAACCGCACTGGCTGTTCTCAATCATGTATATTCCGAGGAAGAATTGAAGACTATGGGTCTCTGTGAAGCATTTGACCGGTCTGCACCACCTCAAGAAATTCAAGAGAGTCAAAGTTCCCGATCCGTGGCTAGCTTTATTCTTCATCGCGGAAACTGATGAACATGAACATTTGATGACATCGCGGCAGCCCTACTTCAACAACCAACCCCGACAACGCCGGGCGCCTCCATCAACTTGAAAATCTGTAGGGCGTTAGTCCTCGCTTTGATCCTTTTGGTCATTTGATGACAAAGGGGAGAAATCTGAGTTAGTCTTCGCCGGTTTATATTATGGGCGCTTATTAAGTTACAACTCGCTCTTCCGAGACCTTTTTTGGATCGAGTTGTAATCTTAAACTGATGGTGCCATGATACTTTTGGTCGTGCTCGATGCTTTTGATGCACCGAGCTCAAACTTTTGATGTGCTATTCTGCATGCTTATTCCTTGTCAATATTATTGCACGATGTCAATCTCATCAGCACCATATTTCATCATGCATTTCAAATTCTTCATATTATATATCAAATGCGTATGAATTACAAGATATAGGGGAGATCTCCATGATTCGATTCTTCAAATGTGCAATGCCTCAAAAGCAAATTCTCACTATGCACATATTCAGGGGAGTTCTTCTATATCTTGCAATAAAATTCCTCAATATCAGTATTTACACTTCATATGTTTATCCCCGTTGAAAACTTAACCTATGTTGTCATCAATCACCAAAAGGGGAGATTGTAAGTGCATCTACTGCCCCTTAGTGATTTTGGTGTATTGAAGGCTTATAGGTTAAGTAACTCGATGCGCTTGTGAGTGTACATGTGTCTATAAGTCTATGAGGAGTTTGATATTTACAGAGAAAGTCGAATTCTCAAAAATGAAGTTCTTCAACTAAAGACTTTGATATTCTCAAGACTTTCTCAAGACTTTGAAAGTGAAGAAATTGGTGTGAACTTGAAGACTTGATATTCATTCGAGGAATATGAAGCGTGAAGACTTTTGTTTTCGTAATTTCATTTTCTTTCTTGAGTCATAGGATACACCGATCGTTAAAGGGGGTCGAGGAAATACTAAGGAAAAATTTCCATGTGATGCTCAACTCAAAATCCTACACCTACCAATCCCTTCGAGTGAAGCCATTGAAAATCTCATACGCTCACCAAGTTCTTCAAAGGATGAGACGCAGTTCTTCCGTCACCGATGACTTTGCTCGATCGAGGAGTTAGGAATTCGCCAGTATGAATTGCCTACAATGTGAGGAACATGATAGCCCTGAGGAATGTGAGAGTCAAATTTCCGACCGTTGCTGTGCTGCACGCCGGCTGTCCCAAAATATCTTATCCACCTAACGGTCATATCATTGAAGGGCATTTATCTCTTATCATGTCGGGCTGCTCCCTAGGCTATAAATAGCCGCCTCTACAACCACTAGCTGGTTGGCTGCCCGAGAGAACTTGACACTTGTCATTTGAGAGCAACCCATCCTCCGAGGACTTTGAGCGAAAATCATCAAGTGAGGAAAATCCCAAAACCAAACCCCCACAAACCCAAAGTGATTGAGCATCATCAAGAAATTGATCCTGCATGGATCCAACGCTTGTTACCTTTGAAGATGTGGCTTCTTCCGACGGTTAGGCGCCAAGGTCTAGAGCATCCAAGAGGAATTGTGGATCGCCGAGTGACCAAGTCTATGAAGGTTTGAAGTCACCTAAAGACTTACCACGCGTGATTGGACGAGACCGCGTGGTCTTAGTTCAAGGAGAATACGGTGAGGACTGGGTGTCCTGAGTTGCGCTCGAGATCGGGTGTCCGGACTGTGTGTCCTCGAAGTTTAAATACTCACCGCCCAACCAGACGCATAACCGAGATGCAGCTTGAACTGGTTTACCAAATCATTGTCTTCACCAACCGACCGGTTCTATTTCCTCAACTCTTTCATTTCCTCATTACCGTGTTGAATGTTGTTCATATCTGTGTTTGAAGACTTTGATCAAGACTTTCACAAATTCCTCGCTCAATTTCTTCACCGCTTTGTCTTCATCTTGCTATCCCGTGTTTACACTTTCCGACTGCTTAGTCTTCATTTCATCATGTCGACTATGTGTGTATCCTGTTATGTTTACTTGAGTACATTTTCCGCAGTAAGTAGTTCTTCGCTAAGGAATTTCTCACCAAAGAAATTCCTCGAAGAATTCTTAAAATCGCTTATTCACCCCCTCTAGTCGATATAACACACTTTCAAGTTTCGATCCTTTTGGTCATTTGATGACAAAGGGGGAGAAATCTGAGTTAGTCTTCAAGCGGGTCTATACTAAGGGTGTTTTTTTCTTAATTTACAACTCTCGCTCTTCCAAACTCTTATTGGATCGAGTTGTGCTTAAACCCGATGGTGCCTCGATACTTTTGAACGGTGCTCTGATGCTTTTGATGCACTGAGCTCTAATACTTTTGATGTACTATTCTGCATGCTTATTCCTCGTTAATATTATTGCACGCATGCTGAATTACATCAGGCACCATATTTCATCATGCATTTCAAATTCTTCATATTATATATCAAATGCATGTATGAATTACAAGATATAGGGGGAGATCTCCATGATTCAATTCTTCAAATGTGCATAGCCTCAAAAGCAAATTCCTCACTATGCACATATTCAGGGGGGGTTCTTCTATATCTTGCAATCAAATTCCTCAATATCAGTATCTACACTTCATATGTTTATCCCCATTGAAAACTTAACCTATGTTGTCATCAATCACCAAAAAGGGGGAGACTGTAAGTGCATCTAGTGCCCCTTAGTGATTTTGGTGTATTGAAGACTTATAGGTTAAGGGACTGATGCGTTTGTGAGTGTACACAAGTCTATAAGTCTATGAGGAGTTTGATATTTACAGAGAAAGTCGAATTTCTAAAATGAAGTTCTTCAACTGAAGACTTTGATATTCTGAAGACTTTCTAAAGACTTTGAAAGTGAAGAATTTGGTGTGACCTTGAAGACTTGGTATTCATTCGAGGAACATGAAGCGTGAAGACTTTTGTTTTCGTGGTTTCATTTTCTCTTACTTGAGTCATAGGAAACAGCGTACTGTTAAAGGGGGTCGAGGAAATACTAAGGAAACATTTCCATGTGATGCTCAACTCAAAATCCTACACCTATCAATCCCTTCGAGTGAAGCCATTGGAAATCTCGTACAGTTTAGTCAATTTCTTCTGTGATAGAGACGTAGTTCTTCCGGTCACCGATGACTTTGTTTCGATCGAGGAGTTAGGAATTCGCCAAAGGCGAATTGCCTACACAAAGGAGGAACATGATAGCCCCGAGGAATTTGAGAGTCAAATTTCCGACTGCTGTTGTGGCCGCTACCGCTGTCCCAAAATATCTTATCCACCTAACGGTCATATCATTGAAGGGCATTTATGTCTTATCATGTCGGCTGCTCCCTAGGCTATAAATAGCCGCCTCACAACCACTAGTTGGTTGGCTGCCCGAGAGAACTTGACACTTGTCATCCGAGAGCAACCCATCCTCCGAGGACTTTGAGCTTAAAATTATCAAGTGAGGAAAATCCCAAAACCAAACCCCCACAAACCCAAAGTGATTGAGCATCATCAAGAAATTGATCCCGTGGATCCGACGCTTATTAACTTTGAAGATCGTGCTTCTTCCAGACGGTTAGGGCCAAGGTCTAGAGCATCCAAGAGGAATTCTCGATTGCCGAGTGACCAAGTCTGTGGAAGGTTTGAAGTCACCAAGACTTACCACGAGTGATTGGACGAGGCCTCGCGTGGTCTTAGTTCAAGGAGAATACGGTGAGGACTGGTGTCCCGAGTTGCGCTCGAGACTAGGTGTCCGGACTCAGTGTCTCGAAGTTTAAATATCACCGCCCAACCAGACGCATAACCGAGACAAAGAGTTGGAACTGGTTTACCAAATCATTGTCTTCACCAACTAACTGTTCTATTCCTCAACCCTTCCATTTCCTCATTATCGTGTTGAATGTTGTTCATATCTGCATGCGTGAAGACTTTGATCAAGACTTTCTCAAATTCCTCGCCCAATTTCTTCACCGCTTTGTCTTCATCTTGTTATCCTGTGTTTACGCTTCTCAGACTGTGCTAGTCTTCATTTCATCATGATGACAATGCTTGTATCCTCGTTATGCTTACTCGAGTACTTATTCCGCCGCTAGTAGTTCTTCAAGAAGGAATTTCTCACCGCAAATTCTCAAAGAAGAATTCATAAAATTGCCTATTCACCTCTAGTCGATATAACGACTTTCACCGAAGCTAGTGTCCGCTCGACACGTCTTGTTAGGTCGGTTAGCTTTTTTAAAAAAATCGACGCGCAGAAAAACGATTAAACTAAATACTAAACGGACTCCAAAAATCCTGAAATAAATTTTCCCCGTCCTCTAAAAGTAAGGCGGACAAGGTGAACATTTATTTGGGCCTCTAATGCAATTTGAAAACACATTTTTTTTCCTAATTCAAATAAAATAGTAATAATACTCAATAAAATTTTATTTGGTTTTAATATTTAACCTCCAATATTTCTTTTATTTTGGGGAAGTAATTTTATCCTCTCTTTATTTTTCATATTGGAAATATTAGAGAGAAAATAATTAACCAAATGATCCTCTTTTCAAAATTTGAGAAAACTCAATATGAAAATAACGAAATCCCCAACTCTCGCCATGGGTCCTTGAGTTGCTAAGAATTTCTAGGATCAACCAAAATGCATGAAAATATGATATGCATAAATGATCTAATGTATAACATTCCAAATTGCAAATTTGGGATGTTACAAACCTACCTCTTAAGATGAATCTCACCTCGAGATTCGTGGTTGGCTAGAAAATTGGTGCGGTGGTCCTTCCGTAGGTCTTCCTCTCGCTCCTGTGTGGCTTCATCCTCGTATGGTGGCTCCAATCGAACTTTGCAAAACTTTATAACCTTGCTGTGGTGACTCGGCCGGCAAACTCGAGAATCTTGACCGGTTTCTCCTCGAGGTCAAATCGCTATCCAACTCAATCGCCCAAAGGGCAATCAGATCTCCGAGAGGGATATTGGCCATCTCGCGGGCACTTCTTCAATCGGGAAACATGGAATACATCGTGAACTACCGACAATCCTTCCGCAATTCCAACTTGTAAGCAATCTCCCATACGCCCAAAACTTTGTAGGGTCCCACAAAACATGGTGCTAACTTTCCTTAACTCCAAAACGCTTAACTCCTCAAGTGGGGACACACGAAGATATACTCGCTCCGACTTCGTAATTTGTCTCCTTGCGCTTAGAACTGTGATAGCTCTTCCGCTTAGATCGGCTACCTTGAGTCTATCGCTAATCAGCTTAACCTTCTTCGCACTCTTTAATCAAATCTGGTCCAAACAACCGATGGTCTCCAACTTCATCCCACAACAACGGTGTCTCGCACCTCCTTCCGCATAAAGTTTCGAAGGGGCCATCTTTAAACCGGCTTGATAGCTATTGTTGTAAGAGAACTCTTCATATGGCAAATTGTCATCCCAACTAGATCCATAATATAGCGCACAAGATCTCGCATGTCCTCTAGAATCTGATTGACTCTCTTGGTCTGGCCCATCCGTCTGTGGATGAAAGGATGTATCAATTTAGCCTCGGTACCCAAAGTCTCATGCAACCGATTCCGTAACTTTGAGGTAAACCGCTTCTCTATCTCGACATAATGGTCCTCGAACTCCATGCGCATATACAACCCATATTGAGTCATAGCTCAACGAGTCCTCGGCAATCCCGTGATAAAATCCATGCCTAGCTTATCCCACTTCCATTCGGGTATCGGCAATGGCTGTAGCAATCTTGCTGGCTTCTGATGCTCTGCCTTCACTCTCTGACATACATCACAAACTTCTACATACTCCGCAATATCCTTCTTCATTCCGTCCACCGTAAACTATCCTTCAAATCCAGATACATCTTGGTGTTTCGGTGAATCGAATACGACTAATCATGGGCCTCCTCGCAAAATCAACTTCCCGATCTCCGGTCATTAGGCACATATACGCCGTCCTCCTTAGCCTTTCCTTTGCTCATCCTTTCCTTTATCTCGCAATCTCCTTGTCCGCCTTTTGAGCTTCCCTCGATCTTATCCATCAAGGTAGATAGAATTTCCAACGCCGCTACATACCCTCTTGAACTATCTCCAAACATAGCTCGCAAGATCTTCTCGCTAACTCCTTGGGTAATTCTCCGTCATGAGTGTATTGACATGACTCTTGCAGCTCAACACATCGGCTACTACGTTAGCCTTCCAGATGATAGTGTAACCCAATATCGTAACCCTTGATGAGCTCCAACCATCTCCTTTGCCCGAGATTCAACTCCTTCGTGGTGAGGATATACTTCACGCCTTGTGATCCGTGGTACACCTCACAATGGTTTCGGCGAGAAAATGTCTCCATGTCTTCAACGCATGCACTACGGCCGCTAACTCCAAATCATGTGTAGTATAATTCAATTCATGGGGTTTAAGCTGTCGTGAGGCATATGAAACAACTCTTCCTCCTCGTGATCAAGATCGCTTCCAAGTCCTCGACGAGAAGCGCCGCAATACACTTGATAATCCTCGCTGATCCGAAGAATCAACACCGAAATGTAACCAAACATTTCTTCAACTCCTAAAACTGGCCTCACATTCCTCACCCATTTGAACTTGGTGTCTTTCTTCAACATCTCCGCTATGGGCTTTGCAATCTTAGACAAATTTCAATGAACCTCCGTAGTATCCTCGCAAGTCCCGAGGAATTTGAGAGTCAAATTTCCGATCGCTGTCAGTGCCGCACGCCGCTGTCCCAAAATATCTTATCCACCTAACGGTCATATCATTGAAGGCCATTTATGTCTTATCATGTCGGGCTGCTCCCTAGGCTATAAATAGTCGCCTGCATAACCACTAGTTGGTTGGCTGCCCGAGAGAACTTGACACTTGTCATCCGAGAGCAACCCATCCTCCAAGGACTCGAGCGAAAAATCATCAAGTGAGGAAAATCCCAAAACCAAACCCCCACAAAGCCAAAGTGATTGAGCATCATCAAGAAATTGATCCTCGCATGGATCCGACGCTTATTACCTTTGAAGACTGTGCTTCTTCCAGACGGTTAGGCCAAGGTCTAGAGCATCCAAGAGGAATTGTGGATTGCCGAGTGACCAAGTCTGTGAAGGTTTGGAAGTCACCAAGACTTACCACGAGTGATTGGACGAGACCTGTGGTCTTAGTTCAAGGAGAATACGGTGAGGACTGGTGTCCCGAAGTTGCGCTCGAGATCGGTGTCCGGATCGCGGTCTCGAAGTTTAAATATCACCGCTTCCAACCAGACGCATAACCGAGACAGCAGCTTGAACTGGTTTACCAAATCATTGTCTTCACCAACTAACGGTTCTATTCCGCCAACCCTTCCATTTCTCATTATCGTGTGAATGTTGTTCATATCTCGTATGCGTGAAGACTTTGATCAAGACTTTCTCAAATTCCTCGCCCAATTTCTTCACCGCTTTGTCTTCATCTTGTTATCCTATGTTTACGCTTTTCAGACTCGTTGGTCTTCATTTCATCATGATGACAATGCTTGTATCCTCGTTATGCTTACTTCGAGTACTTATTCCGCCGCTAGTAGTTCTTCAAGAAGGAATTTCTCACCGCAAATTCTCGTTGAAGAATTCATAAAATTGCCTATTCACCCCTCTAGTCGATATAATCGACTTTCACCGAGCTAGTGTCCGCTCGACACGCCCGGTTAGGGTCGGTTAGCTTTTTAAAAAAAATCTGACGCAGAAAAAACGATTAAAATAAATACTAAACGGACTTAAAATCCTGAATAAATTTTCCCCGCCCTCTAAAAGTAAGGCGGACAAGGTGAACATTTATTTGGGCTCTAATGCAATTTGAAAACACATTTTTTCCTAATTCAAATAAAATAGTAATAATACTCAATAAAATTTTATTTGGTTTTAATATTTAACCTCCAATATTTCTTTATTTTGGGGAAGTAATTTTATCCCTCTCTTTATTTTTCATATTGGAAATATTAGAGAGAAAATAATTAAAACCAAATGATCCTCTTTTCAAAATTTGAGAAAACTCAATATGAAAATAACTAAATCCCCAACTCTCGCCATGGGTCCTTGAGTTGCTAAGAATTTCTAGGATCAACCAAAATGCATGAAAAATATGATATGCATAAATGATCTAATGTATAACATTCCAAATTGCAAATTTGGGATGTTACAAACCTACCCCTTAAGATGAATCTCGCCGAGATTCGTGGTTGGCTAGAAAATTGGTGTGTGGTCCTTCCGTAGGTCTTCCTCTCGCTCCTGTGTGGCTTCATCCTCGTATGGTGGCTCCAATCGAACTTTGCAAAACTTTATAACCTTGCTGCGGGTGACACTGCTGGCAAACTCGAGAATCTTGACTGGTTTCTCCTCGAGGTCAAATCGCTATCCAATCAATCGCCCAAAGGGTAATCAGATCTCCGAGAGGGATATTGGCCATCTCTCGTGGCACTTCTTCAATCGGGAAACATGGAATACATCGTGAACTACCGACAATCCTTCCGCAATTCCAACTTGTAAGCAATCTCTCCCATACGCCCAAAACTTTGTAGGGTCCCACAAAACATGGTGCTAACTTTCCTTAACTCCAAAATGTTTAACTCCTCAAGTGGGGACACACGAAGATATACTGCTCCGACTTTGTAATTTGTCTCTTATGCTTAGAACTGTGATAGCTCTTCTCGCTTAGATCGGGCTACCTTGAGTCTATCGCGAATCAGCTTAACCTCCTCTTCAGACTCTTTAATCAAATCTTGTCCAAACAACTGACGGTCTCCAACTTCATCCCACAACAACGGTGTCCTGCACCTCCTTCCGTACAAAGTTTCGAAAGGGGCCATCTTTAAACTGGCTTGATAGCTATTATTGTAAGAGAACTCTGCATATGGCAAATTGTCATCCCAACTAGATCCATAATATAGCGCACAAGATCTCGGCATGTCCTCTAGAATCTGATTGACTCTCTTGGTCTGTCCATCTGTCTGTGGATGAAAGGATGTACTGAATTCTAGCCTGGTACCCAAAGTCTCATGCAACTGATTCCAGAACTTTGAGGTAAACTGCTTTCCTCTATCTGATACAATGGTCCTCGGAACTCCATGCAGACATACAACCCATATTGAGTCATAACCTGAACGAGTCCTGGGCAATCCCGTGATAAAATCCATGCCTAGCTTATCCCACTTCCATTCGGTATCGGCAATGGCTGTAGCAATCTTGCTGGCTTCTGATGCTCTGCCTTCACTCTCTGACATACATCACAAACTTCTACATACTCCGCAATATCCTTCTTCATTCCGTCCACCGTAAACTATCCTTCAAATGCGATACATCTTGGTGTTTCGGTGAGTCGAATACGACGTAATCATGGGCCTCCCGCAAAATCAACTTCCCGATCTCCGGTCATTAGGCACATATACGCCGGTCCTCCTTAGCCTTCCTTTGCTCATCCTTTCATTTATCTCGCAATCTCCTTGTCCGCCTTTTGAGCTTCCCGATCTTATCCATCAAGGTAGACAGAATTTCCAACGCCGCTACATAACCTCTTGGAACTATCTCCAAACATAGCTCATGAAGATCTTCTCGCTAACTCCTTGGGTAATTCTCCGGTCATGAGTGTATTGACATGACTCTTGCAGCTCAACGCATCGGCTACTACGTTAGCCTTTCCGGTATGATAGTGTAACCTCATATCCTAACCCTTGATGAGCTCCAACCATCTCCTTTGCCTGAGATTCAACTCCTTCTGTGTGAGGATATACTTCACGCTCTTGTGATCTGTGTACACCTCACAATGGTTTCTGCTGAGAAAATGTCTCCATGTCTTCAACGCATGCACTACGGCTGCTAACTCCAAATCATGTGTAGTGTAATTCAATTCATGGGGTTTAAGCTGTCGTGAGGCATATGAAACAACTCTTCCTCCTCCGTGATCAAGATCGCTCCAAGTCCTCGACGAGAAGCGTCGCAATACACTTGATAATCCCCGCGCTGATCCGAAGAATCAACACCGGAAATGTAACCAAACATTTCTTCAACTCCTAAAACTGGCCTCACATTCCTCACCCATTTGAACTTGGTGTCTTTCTTCAACAGCTCCGCCATGGGCTTTGCAATCTTAGACAAATTCTCAATGAACCTCCGTAGTATCCTGCAAGTCCAAGAAAACTCGACCTCTCCAACTGCTTTGGCGCTTCCTAGCTTTGTCATAGTGACAACCTTGGTGGAGTTCATCGCTATTCCTTCTCCGGATATAACATGTCCGACGAATCCAACTTCCTTCAACCAAAACTCACACTTTCTTAACTTGGCATATAGCTAATGTTCTCTGAGCTTCCCAAGTACCAAACGCAATGCTCCTTATGCTCCTCTTCATTCTTCGAGTAGACAAATATATCATCAATGAACACCATGAAGAACTTATCCAAAAACTCCATAAACACCTTGTTCATCATGTTCATGAAATAGGCAGGTGCATTAGTCAGAATAAATGACATAACGGTATACTCATATAGCCTGCACTGCGGTGGTAAAATCTGTCTTAGGTATATCTTGCTCTCAAATCTTTAGTCGATGGTATCCTCGATCGCAGACGATCTTGGAAAATACCTTAGCTCCTTGCAATCGCTCAAACAAATCATTGATCATCGGCAAGGGTACTTGTTCTTGATCGTCACTTTGTTCAATCCACTATAATCAGCAACCATCCTTAATGATCCATCCTTCTTTCCACTAGAAGCACCGGTGATCCCTATAGTGACCGACACGCTCCAACGATCTACTTTTCCAAACACTTTTGCCCTTGTTGTGGACTCTAACTTGCATGATTTGAATAAAACTAACCCGGACTGACGCTGTCTTCAGAAGAACTGCCATGGTGTTATTTATTGTGCAGAAAACAAAAGTTCTCGGAATGACCTAAAAATCCACGGAGATAACTTTTGGAAAATATAAAAAATACTAGCAAAAGAATCAAGGCCAGGGGGCCCACACCATGTCCACGAGGGTGGGGGGCGCGCCCCTCCCCCTGAGCACGCCCCCTGTCTTGTGGGCCCCCTGATGCTCCACCGACCTCAACTCCAACTCTATATATTCTGTTTCGCAGAGAAAAATCAGAGAGAAAGTTTCATCGTGTTTTACGACACGGAGCCACCGCCAAGCCCTAATCTCTCTGAAGGCTGATCTAGAGTCGGTCCGGCTCCAGAGAGGGCATTCGTCATTGCCATCATCATTAATGATCCTCCATCACCAACTTCATGATGCTCATCGCGTGCATGAGTAATTCCATCGTAGGCTTCCGGACGGTGATGGGTTGATGAGATTTACCATGTAATCAAGTTAGATTTGTTAGGTTTGATCCCTAGAATCCACTATGTTCGAGATTGATGTTGCTATGACTTTGCTATGCTTAATGCTTCTCACTAGGGCCCGAAAGTGCCGGATTTCAGATCTGAAACTATTATGTTTGCATGAATATATGTGAGTTCTTGATCCTATCTTGCAAGTCTATAGTCACCTATTATGTGTTATGATCCGACAACCCCAAGTGACAAAAATCAGGATACTTCTCGTGATGACCGTAGTTTGAGGAGTTCATGCATTCACTAAGTGCTAATGCTTTGGTCCGTTCTCTATTAAAAGGAGGCCTTAATATCCCTTAGTTTCATTAGGACCCGCTGCCACGGAGGGTAGGACAAAAGATGTCATGCAAGTTCTTTTCCATAAGCACGTATGACTATATTCGAATACATGCCTACAATACATTGATGAACTCGAGCTAGTTCTCGGTCACCCTATGTTATAATCATACATGAGGAATCACATCCACATCATTATCCATCACTAATCCAATGCCTATGATCTTTTCACATATTGTGCTTCGCTTATTTACTTTTCCGCTACATCATATAATTACTACAAAACTGCTATCATTACTTTTGCCATCGCTACCATTACTATCATACTACTTTGCTACTAAAAACTTTGTCTGCAGATACTAAGTTATCCAGTGTGGTTGAATTGACAACTCAACTTCTAATACTTGAGAATATTCTTTGGCTCCCTTGTGTCGAATCAATAAATTTGGGTTGAATACTCTACCTCAAAAACTTTTATGATCCCCTATACTTGTGGGTCATCATGACTTAACTTGGGCTTAATATATCCTTTATCCAAGAACTCCTTAATATGCTTCTTAATTTCCTCCAAA
This sequence comes from Aegilops speltoides, assembly GCA_021437245.1. NCBI lineage: Eukaryota > Viridiplantae > Streptophyta > Magnoliopsida > Poales > Poaceae > Aegilops > Aegilops speltoides. The sequence goes on along the minus strand of JAHHZJ010004049.1, from coordinate 21,092 downwards.
TCTTTATGGCATTCGACACGGTCTCTTAGATATTGGCCCTCGGTTCGCAAAATCTCAATCAAAACTCAATGTCTCGTCCGTGGCATGCCCGCAACCTCCGAAATACGTCAGGGAAATAATTCACCACCGGTACTTCCTCCTGCACAACTCCTGATAAGGAATTCACTTGAGTCCTCTTCGGCACATGCCGGGATACATACTTAATCCTCCTTCCTTCTGGGGTGGTGAGCATACTTGACTTACTAGCGCAATCAATGTTCCGTCCATACATCGATAGCCAATCCATACCCAAAATCACATCCAAACCTTGCGACTCCAGAATTATCAGGTCTGAGGGGAAAACATGTCTACCTATGGTCAATGGCATCTGAAAACATCCTTGGCTTGCCATATGTTCTGCTCCCGGCGAACTTACTAACATCGGTGTTCTAAGAACATTGGTGGGAAACTTATACTTATCCACAAATCCCCTTGATATGTATGAATGCGATGCACCAGTATCAAAAGAACGATTGCAAGAAATGACTTAACCAAAAACTTACCTATTATCGCATCCGTTGCGCTTCAACCTCCTCCACGTTAACGTGGTTCACTTGTCCCTAGTTGAAAGGGTTGGGCTTCTTCCCGTAGCTTCCATTGCCATTTCCATTCTTAGCTTTAGAAGACTCGTATGAATGTCCATTCTTCCCGCACTTGAAACAAGTAATGTGACTTAGATCCTTCTTGGCAAAGTGCTGCTGGGGTTGGAACGGTTCTGGTCGTTGCTTCCTCCATTCCCATTCCCATTCTTGGGGCCACTATGGTTATGCGAACTTCCTCCATTGGAATTATGGCCGCCATGGTTATGGTGAATGTGTCCTCCCGAGTTCGAGGTAAAATGGGGTCTCTGCTGAGCTCCTGAATTGTACTTCCCTTTTCCATACTTCCTCTTGCGGTTGTCAATCTGCTGCTGCTTCTCTTCAATCATGAGAGCTCTATCTACCAATTCCTAATATTTGTCAAGGTTGCCACCATCAACCGCATGCTCAGTCATCATTCAGTCCTTCCAAACTTCTCCCGCTTAGTGGCATCCGTAGCGACGCTATCCGGGGCATAATGTGATAACTTACTTATATCATCCACACACCGCCCACCAGTAGGCCCTGATATGTCTCCGTCAGATATACTTTTCCAAACACTTTTGCCCTTGTTTTGGACTCTAACTTGCATGATTTGATGGAACTAACCTTGACCGACGCTGCTTTCAAAGCAGAACAGCCATGGTCTTATTTTTGTGCGTAAATAAAAGTTCTTTAATGACCTAAAAATCCACGGAGCAACTTTTCAGAATTAATAAAAATAGGGCGAAGAATTAGCATCGAGGCCCACACCCTGTCCACGAGGGTGGGTGGCCCTCCCGGGCGGGCCACCCTGCCTCAGGCCCCTTGACGACCACCGACCTCAACTCCAACTCCATATATTTGCTTTCAGAGGGAAAAAATCAGAGAAAAGTTTCATCGGTTTTTACGACACGAGCCACCGCCAAGCCCTAATCTCTCTGGAGGGCTGATTTGGAGTCCGCTCGGCTCTAGAGAGGGGATTCATCGCCGTCGTCATCATCAACCATCCTCCATCACCAATTTCATGATGCTCACCGCCGGCGTGAGTAATTCCATCGTAGGCTTGCTGGATGCTGACGGGTGGATGAGATTTACCATGTAATTAAGTTAGTTTTGTTAGTGTTTGATCCCTAGTATCCACTATGTTCTGAGATTGATGTTGCTATGACTTTGCTATGCTTAATGCTTGTCACTAGGGCCCGAGTGCCATGATTTCAGATCTGAACCTATTATGTTTTCATGAATATATGTGAATTCTTGATCCTATCTTGAAACTCTATAGTCACCTATTATGTGTTATGGTCCAACAACCTCAAGTGACAATAATCGGATACTTCTCGTGATGACCGTAGTTTGAGGAGTTGATGTATTCACTATGTGTTAATGCTTTGGTCCGTACTCTATTAAAAGGAGGCCTTAATATCCCTTAGTTTCCACTAGGACCCCGCTGCCACGGGAGGGTAGGACAAAAGATTTCATGCAAGTTCATTTCCATAAGCACGTATGACTATTTTCGAAATACATGCCTACATTACATTGATGAACTGGAGCTAGTTCTGTGTCACCCTATGTTATAACTATTACATGAGGAATTGCATCCGACATAATTATCCTTTACTGATCCAATGCCTACGAGCTTTTCACATATTGTGCTTTGCTTATTTACTTTACCGTTGCTACTATTACAATTACTACAAAACTGCTATTGTTACCTTTGCCATCATATCAAGTATTTCCATACTACTTTGCTACTAAATACTTTGCTGCAGATACTAAGTTATCCAGTGTGGTTGAATTGACAACTCAACTGCTAATACTTGAGAATATTCTTTGGCTCCCTTGTGTCAAATAAATAAATTTGGGTTGAATACTCTACCATCGAAAACTGCTATGATCCCCTATACTTGTGGGTTATCAAGACTATTTTCCGCGCCGTTGTCGGGTGCATAGCTCTAACCTTGAGTCACTTGGGATTTATATCTGCTGATCACTATGAGGGACTTGAAAGACTAAAGAACTAAGATTTTTCCCTAAACTACGAGGGAGGTAAGGAACCGCCATATAGCTCGCACTAGATTCTCCTTCTGCTTTTGAGTAAGCTTATACACCTAAACCTCGCTACTACTATGAATTCTGATATGTCGCATGTTATTGATGATGCCACTTCCGCTATGCATGATACTTATGATGAAACTACTTCTATGCTTGATACTACTATGCCATTAGGTGAATTTCTTGATGAACAACTTGCTTGGGCTAGGGAGAATGAAATTCTTGAAACTGATATTATTGAAGATAGTGATGATGAAGGTTCTCCCCCTAAATATGAATTGCCTGTTTTTTTATGTTATGGAGGAAGAAACTACTAGAGATATACTTGCTTGCAATGATAGATCTGATCTTAAGAAGATACTAGTTAAACTTAAACAGAAATCTCTAAATACTGGAATGAAATATGACCCTGCTTTTGCTACTTCACCTATCTTTGTTATCTATAAGGATTATGAATTCTCCTTCGATCCTGAGATAATTACTTTGGATGAATCTGATCCTTTTTATGGCTATGAATTTGAAACTGGTGGCACATCTTACTAAATTGAATGATATAGCCACCCTGTTCACTAATGATGAGAAATCTCGCTACTATTATATCCTTAAGATATTTCCATTCTCATTAAAGGGTGATGCTAAAACTTGGTTTAATTCTCTTGATCCTGGTTGTGTGCGTAGTCCCCAGGATATGATTTATTACTTCTCTGCTAAATATTTCCCCGCTCATAAGAAACAAGCTGCCTTGAGGGAAATATATAATTTTGTGCAAATTGAAGAAGAGAGTCTCCCACAAGCTTGGGGAGGCTTCTCCGACACTTAATGCTTTGCTTGATTATCCTCTTAAGAAAAATCAAATACTTGATATCTTTTATAATGGACTAATTGATGCTTCCAAGGACCACTTGGATAGTTGTGCTGGTTGTGTTTTCAGGAAAGAACAATGATCAAGCTGAACTGCTATTGAATAATATGTTGACTAATGAAAATAATTGACTCTTCTTGAGCCAACTCCCGTGCAATTCCCAAACCAACTCCAAGAAGAGGGGTGTTCTATTTCTCACCTCAAGATATGCAAGAGGCAAAGAAATCTATGAAAGAAAAAGGTATTAAAGTCAAGATGTTAAGAATTTACCTCCTATTAAAGAAATACATGGTCTTAATCTACCACCTATTGAAGAAACACATGGTCTTGATAACCCGACATTGTAGTAAAGGTAAATTCTCTCTATCAATATGATAAGGTTGAAATCCCATCTACTAAGTTTTCTAGCCAATGTTTAGATGAATTTGATGACTTTATGGCTAGACAAGAAAATTTCAACGCTTATGCTGGTGAGAATTAAAGAGTAATGCTTACATGATTGGACGCTTGAGTGATTATATGGCTAGAGTTAAAGGTGAACTTAAACTCATTAGTAAATATGCTTCTATGGTTACCACTCAACAAGTACTTAAAGCTCAAAGTGATTTGCTCGATGAGTTAAATAATAAACATGATTTTGCTGTTAGAGTGGTTACTAGAACTGGTAAAATGACTTAGGAAACTTTGTATCCTGAAGGCCACCCTAAGAGAATTTAGCAAGATTCTTAGAGAAATAACTTAGATGCACCTAGTCCTTCTAAAAGAAGAAAAAGAAAAATGATAGGACTTTGCATGCTTCTAGTGAACCTGTTGTAGACACACCTGAGAATCGCAATGATATTTCTATTTCTGATGCTGAAACACAATCTGGTGATGAACATGAACCTAGTGATAATGTTAATGATAATGTTCATGTTGATGCTCAACCTAGCAATAATAATGATGTAGAGATTTAACCTGTTGTTGATCTTGATAACCCACAATCAAAGAATCAACGTTATGGTAAGAGAGATTTTGTTGCTAGGAAGCACGGTAAAGAAAGAGAACCATGGTGTCGGTGTACTAGCGTAGGGGTACCCTAGTATCCCGAACTTGTGCACGGGTAGTCGCAGCACCCCGCGGCAAGGCTTGCCGGGTGACCGCCAAGGTCCTCCATGGTTCCTTTGGAGCCATTCAAGAACAAAGTATTCAAGCCAAGGAGACAAGACCCCGGCAAGAGGAGCTTGCCGGGAAGGCCAACCGAGGCATCTCAAGAAACTTGCCGCGACGCCGCCACGCTGCCCCTAAGGCCCGTGAGCGATAAGCTTCCGGACGCTGCAAGACAACAATCAGAGTAAGGCGCTTGTCGCGCAAGCTACCACTCAGACGGGCGCCCAAAGACATCCACCAACGTGTTGCCTCGGACCTTCCAGCGCTGCTGTGGCAAGAGGTCAGCAACCAGCGTGCGAGGTGGCGACGCCGACAAGATTGCCATCGTGGCAAGCGTGGCGCCCGACGGTCTTTTTTGCACCGCTTGGGCGACACAGACGGGCATTTAATGCCTCTGCCCCCGCCGCCGTGGTTAGGTAGGATACATCGTATAAGTAGTTGTACCAACCGCAATCCTTTTCCATTTTTACCTTGATCGCATTGCACCGTCGTGACCCTTGAGCATATAAAAGGAGGCCCATGCGCAACGAGAGGGGGTTCGCCGAAAACACTCACGCCGGGTCTCGTGAGCAGCTAGTGTGTATCAGAGCATTTAGCGCCCCAAGCAAGAACACAATACAAATCGACATACAACGGTAGGAGTATTATCTCCGAGAGCTCCGGTGGCTAAACCGGCCAGTGCTTCGCCGATCTGCTTTTTCGGCGATTCCGCCGCCGAACCGAAGGGGCTCGGTCCGCCGTCCCATAGGTGTTCGCTCCCACGACATCTTTGGCGCGCTGTAGGGGCGCCGAGGTTGTGTGAACCTGATCCGACGCTCAGACGAAGCTAGATCTTCATCATCTTGATCGACATGCCATCAAGAAGAAGGCTTCGAGGTGGCTGCTCCGCCCATCGCCGATCCCACCACCACCAAAGCAAACGGGTGGTGGGTAGATGCCGCGAAGAACGGGCGCTGACGAGGGAGCCCACGGTGCCGCCAGGTCAAGGACAAGGCTGCGCAGACCTCGCGCTCAGACAGCACCGCGCCATCCCAGAGGCGCTGGATCGACAGCGCCATGGTACTCGCGGTACCATACGCCGCTGGACCAAGATCGAGCTGGTGGATCTCGTGGTGCTCAAGACTAGCATGCACGCCAACATGTCTGGCACGAGCAAGACATTTGTCGCTTAGACGGATATCGCCTTCTAACATAGTTAGAAGTCCGGCATATCCCGCCTCGCACTGCTCGCCACTACCACCATCCACTCCAGCAGAAGCTTTGGCACAAGCTCAACTGCTCCTTGATTACCCTCCAACGGCGGACAAGATCGACGAATGGAAGGCCACCATTCAGAGTCTAATCGGCTTCGCCAACGGCGACACTCCACGGCAGCCGACTATAGCGCAGCTGCGGCAAGATTGCCAGCCATGAGCCGATGATATAAAACCGTGTGGGTGCAACCACCGCGCACTCTCCACCCCGAAGGTTAAGGTCGCCGACTCGCCGGATCCACCTCGACGACGACTCCACCGCCATCGATCCACGAGCTCGCCGCGATCAACGCCAAGTTCTTCATGAACGACAGAAGAAGACGCCAGATCGCATTGAGCGTCAAGAGAAGCGCTGCATCAATCGGACCAGCGCCGGGCCCATCGTCGACATGCATGTGCCAGGGGAACCAGCGACTTGTCAGACGCTGTAGGTTGCCCTGCTGCTCACTTGTGAGCTGCGGCAAGTCCAAAGGCTCAAAGACGAAGAATTTCTGCCGACGCATCAGAGAAGCACGACGGCAAGTCGATCCGTCGGAGTTCTCATCATCTACACCATCGCGTGCAAGCTGTCGGGGCGACGACAAGATCCTTGCCAACTACTTCACCGGTGCTCAAGCCCAATGTCGTCCTCGCTCATGCACTTGCCGGACAACTCCATATCCTCTTGAAGACTTATGCTATTAGTTTGTCGGCGCTTTACAGCGCCCACAAACCTCATGGCTGTGAGAGCGACCTTCATCTGCCGCCTGTAAGGAAGGAGAGTCCTCGCAAGTTCATTCAGAGATTCGCCGTACAAAGACAACATCTCAGATGTCCACCCCGCCGCTGTCATCAGCGCTGCTCCATCGAACGTGAAACCGCAGGATGCGGGAGGAGATGGCGATGTGCAAGATCAGAGACATCAGGGAGCTATATGCCCTGGCCGACAAGTGTGCACGTGCTGAGGAAGGGAGGAAACTCTCCGGAGAGAATACAGGAGCAGGAGGATCTGACAGCGAGGATGCCGCCCCGGCAAAGAAAAACCGGCAGCAGAACAACATGAAGAGGAAAGGCAAAGATGTGCTAGTCGTTGAGCAGTCCGGCAACGGAGGTGGCGCCAAGGAAGCCGAAGCTGTGGCGGTCGCCGACAAGCAGGACGGCACCAACAAGCAGTACTGCAAGATCCACTGTACCAAGGGCCATGACCTCCAGAGCTGCAAGAAGGTCGAGCATCTTGTCGAGCAGCAAAAGGCTGAATACGACCGACGCGACAAGGAGAAGGCCCAAGAAGGTACTGGAGGATCTGGCAAGAAACGTCCCGGCCGAGGAGGAAGCCGCGGCAAGGCCAAGCAGCAGCAAGGAGACAGACCTCCCCGCGGCCGCGACAAAGATGAAGAAGATGACGATGACGATGAGGACATGGATGATGACGAGACCAGTGCGCAGGAGTTCCAGAAAGCCACAGAGGTCCTGTGCGTTGACGGCGGTGCTTCTTCAGATACTTCACACCGACCTGCCAAGCAAGGTGCGGGAAGTCAATGCGCGTAACCACCCGCCGAGTCACGCAAGCCTCGAATCGTCCGCACGCCTATCATCTTTGATATTGAGGACCACCCTGATCGCATAATCGGCGTCGGGTGCTTGCCGATGTTGGTTTCACCAACTATCGACAACCTCAAGGTCACTAAGATGCTAGTTGACGGCGGGCCGGCTTGAACCTCGATCTCCTCCGCGTACTCCGTAAACTCTAGATCCCCGACAACAGCTCAAGAGACCGCACATTCCAAGGAATCAATCTGCAAGGAGCAAGTCAAGGAAAGATCACGCTGCCGGTGACATTTGGCAGCGAAGTTGAACTTCAGGATCGAGAGGGTCACTTTTGACGTTATTGACTTTCCATTGCCTTACAATGGGATACTGTCGTCGCCCAGCGCTTGCCAAATTCATGGCAACCTCTCACTACGCATATAACATGTGAAGATGCCAGGCCGATAAGCGCCATCTCCGCCCTCGGCGACAAGAAGGATGCTCTTATCTCGCTACCGACAAGATCTACCGGATGCAGCAGCCGCAACAGATAGCAAGTCACTTGTCACCGGAGCTCCCGGGGAAGAAGAAGACCAAGTCCGCAAGAGTTCTCGATGCCCACTCCGCAAGCGCACTCTTCGAGTGCTGCGCTACCTTCGAGGACGCACCATCGAGCTCCACCGCAAGTGTAAGAAGACGGCGGCAGCTCCGCCAGAGACCAAGAAGGTGTCCGCCAAGGAGGACGGCATCGTGGTACATTCACCATCGCCACTCTCGCCCTAAATAGGAAAGCGACTTGTTGCTTTCCTGCGGGCGAACGCCGACGGTTTGCGGGCAACCGCCTAACATCCCCGTGTTCGCAGAAAGTAATTGAGCACCACCTTGCCGCTCGTCCTCGCGCGTGGCCCGCTGCGTAAGGTCAGAAACAAGCAAGGAGCACCAAGAATTCATCGCAGAAGAAATCAAGAAGTTGGAAGCAGCAGGCCTTGTCGAGGAGTGCTCCATCCACGTGGTTGGCTAATCTCGTAGTCGCAAGAAGGCAAACGGGAAATGGAGGCTTTGAATTGACTTTACCGATGTTAATAAAGCTTGTCCCAAAGACCCATTTCCCTTGCCGCACATTGACCAGATTGTTGACTCCACGGCCGGATGTGACTTGCTTTCATTTCTTGACGCATATTCAGGATACCATCAGATCTTCATGGCAGAAGAGGATGAGGAAAAGACCGCATTCATCACTCCATGTGGCACATACTGTTTCATACGGATGCCTTTCGGATTAAAGAATGCTGGTTCAACATTTGCAAGGGTAGTCCATGACGCTTTTGAGCCACAAATGCACAGAAATGTGGAAGCCTACATGGATGACATAGTGGTCAAGAGCAAGGACAAGGCAACTCTGATTCAGGATTTAGACGAAACCTTTGCAAATCTGTGCAAGATCAACCTCAAGCTTAACCCCGAGAAGTGTGTGTTTGGAGTCCCTCCGCAAGCTTCTCGGTTCTTCGTGGTCTCGGGGGAATTGAAGCCAATCCCGACAAGATCAAGGCCATTGAGCAGATTGAAGCGCCAAAGCGCCAAGGATGTACGAAGGCTTGCCGGTTGCGTGTCTGCTCAAAGAAGTTTATCTCTAAGTTCTGCTGAAGCTACCGCCGCTTTTTCAAAATATTGAAAAAGGCAGGTCCAATGAAATGGACTCGAAGCGGAGGCTGCGCCGCAGACTTGAAGAGATACCGCCCTCCACTAACACTTGTCGCACCTAAGCCACAAGAGAAGTTGTGCTGTATATAGCGGCAACCAATCAAGTGGTTAGTGCTGCGTTAGTAGCGGAGAGGGAGGCGGATGACGAGCCAAGAACCATGGCGTATGCATCCAAATGACTGCTGTGGGGCTTCACCGACAAGCTCGTCCCGATAAGGATGGATCTGCAGTACATGAGGAGATATAGAAGAAAATGGTGCAATACCAGCCATACTTTTGTTAGTTCTCTTCGCAGGGGCTAGGTCAAGGTACTGTGTGCGTAAATTGCTTTTTCGCCTTCTCATGGCTCTCGAGAAAGCTGCCCATTACTTCCAAGCACATGAGATCATAGTTGTCACTGCTTTTCCGTCAAGAGGATATTGCGTAACCTGTATAACAGTGCAGGATTGTCGAGTGGGCACTGAACTGCAAGCTTTGGCCTCAAGTTTGAGAGCACTTCAACTATCCAGAGCAGCAGCATTGGCAGAATTCATAGCGAGTGGACGCCAACACCGATGAAGAAATTCCGTAAACGAGCATCCCCGCCAAGGAAGCAAGCAAAGAGTGGCTGATGTACTTTGATGGTGCTTTCACGAAGGCGCCGGTAAGGGCGCACATTTGTCACGCCTAATCGAGAGCACCTCAAGCACGTAGTCCGATGCACTTTCCCAAGGAGCAAGCAACGAACAATACCGCAGAGTATGAAGGTTTGCTTGTCGGTCTCGTGATCGCAGCAGCACCTTGGGATCAAGAAGCTCATTATCGGGGTGACTCATAGCTTGTCGTCCGCCAAGTGAACAAGAATTATCGAGTCCATTGATGGAAGCTTACGCTGATGAAGTGAGAAAGTTAGAAGAGCACTTTGACGGCCTACATGATGGAACATGTTCCAAGAGCTCAGAATCGACATTGCCGATGGCTCGTCAAGGCGCCGACTTAAGTTACTCTGGGAACCAGGGATCTTTGTGCTCAAACCGACTCAACCGTCCGTAACACCATCAACCGGACAGACAAGAAGAGGAAGTTGATTTCGTGACTATTTTCCGCAGAGCCCCCAAGCCGCCGCCAAGAAGGTCCCCAAGATCAGCACTAATAGTGCCGAGGAGCAACCGCCTGCAAGCCCTAGGGTTTGTTCCATGAAGCGATGCTCCCGACAAGTTTTGCTCCGCAAGCTTGCCGGGAACGCTAAGCTCCGCTGAGCCGCAGGTTCTCGCCAGAGAAGCGATGATCCCGCAGCAGATATGTGCTTTAGTCCTTGTTGTCGAGCCGCAAGGTCCGACATGGGCGCAGCAGATTGTCCGCTTCTTCTGCATGTGAGAACTTCCCAAGAGCAAGAAGAAGCGGAAAGAGTAGCCCGCATAAGTATGTACCAGTTTGTCGACAAAGACACTGCATGTAAGAAGACTCAACGGTGTGAAATTAAAGTGTATTCACCGAAGATGGACAAAAGCTGTTGGCAGAGATACATGGAGGCATATGTGGTCACCACATTGGCGCAAGAGCGCTTGCCGCAAAGCATTCGCAAGGTTTTTTTGGCCGACAGCCTCCGTGATGCAATCGCACAAGTAACCAAGTGTGAAGCGTGCTGGCCCATTCCAAGCAGATACACCAGCCAGCTCAAGCTCTTCAGACGATCCCTTTATCCCGCCATTCTCGGTCCGGGGTCGACATCTCGCCCCTTTCCCCGAAGTTGTTCGGGGCTTTGAGTACTTGTACGCTGTAATCGATAAGTTCACAAAGTGGCCGGAAGTGGAAGCAAGGAGGAAGGTGACAAGACAACAAGCAGCCAAGTTCTTCAGTCAATTGTTTGTCGCTCGATCCCTAACAGATCATCACCGACAACGGCACGCACCACGAGCCGCACCTTCATGCAAGACGCCCAAGATCTTGGCGCCAAGGTTCGCTGGCTTCGCTTGCTCATCCGAAAAGCAACGGTCAAGCGGAAAGGGAAAATGTCAAGTGCTACGCGGCTCAAGACCAGGACTTTCGACAGCCGCGCAAGCGCGAAAGAACTGGATTGAGGAGCTGCCGGTGGTTCTTGGTCGATCAGACGACACCAAATCGAGCCACCGCCGACACCTTCGCCTAGTCTATGGAGCAGAGGCAGTTCTCCCCACGGAACTCAGATACGGGTCACCTCGAGTGCTCGCTATGATGAGTTTGAGCAAGAGCAGCTGCGATAAGATGACGCGCTACTCCTTGAGGAAGACCGCCTTCAGCTGCTGAGACGAGCTGCTCGATACCAGCCGAAGCTTTGCCCGCTGCCATAGCCGCAGTTAATGCCGAAGTCTCGAGGAAGGCGACCTTGTTCTTCGCCGCTTAGTCCGCCAAGAATTCCAACAAGTTGACGCCGGCGGGAAGGCCTTACCGGTGAAACGAGTCACTAGGCCCGGCGCTTATCCGCTTTGAGACCAAGATGGCTTTCCGTGAGCAACTCGAACATTGAGCATCTTCGTAAGTTTTCCTATATAGTGCGGTTGCCGAACCTGTTCCGCAACCACCTTTTGTACAAGTCTTGCCGCTGTCGATGTAACCTTTTGTACAAAGCCGGGCGCAGACCCCGCATAAGTAAAGCTCTATGTCCTCCGCACATCTTGTCAATTTCATGCTTTCTATTTTTGCATGTGTTATCTAACACTCTATGCAGCACCTACCCCTGTAGCTTATAACGAGCCATAAGGCTCCATATCTTTATTTTCTTCTTCATTTTTCTCAAAGAAAGGAAGGTTCCTCGCCCACAAGTTTGCCGGGGAAAGGAGAAGATAATGGTGTGGACCAGGCGCCGCTCAAGAAAGTTTCGCTTACCGAAGCAAACGACGGAAAAGCTAAGTTGCCAAAGTTTGAGCAATCAGTTTTAAAATTTTAAGTTATCTTCCTCGAACGACCGTGCTTTGTATGGAAAACCCGTGCGCTGAGGAACCAACGCGTAGCTAGTTGGCGCCTTACTTTGTTTCGAGTCCGCCAACAACTTAAGTGAGCTGCGACTAGTTGCTACAAGGTTTTGTCGGTAGCAAAGACCGCCAAAGAAGTTGCCGACGTCTCAAGACTCAGCGCCACGGCTAAGGTGCTCAGACCGCAAGTTCCCTAAAAGCGAGGGCAAAAACATACAAAGGAAGGAATCAAGTAAAGGAAATAACATAGCGATCGATACCCAAAATAGAGTTATATTACAAGATAGCTTGTCGCAGCTCTAATAGATTGTTCTCGAATATGACTAGCAGCTACAAGGAAAGGAGGAAACGGGCGCCTAATCTACGCGGTCACCATCAACCTCTTGACCTCGCTCACCTTGTCCACAATGGGTGCGTAAGGGCCTTGAGCGCTCTGCATCAGCATCCGGAGGCAGCTTCTTGAGGACGCGGTGAGGTTGAGGCCTGCTGCGGAAGGCCACCTTCACCAACACCGCTTGCGTAACTCCCACGCAGATCGTGGCGCGACTCGCCGCCAGCTGCTTTGGGATCCTTTCCCGAGTCGCTGGAGGGCCGCCGCCACGCCTTGAAGAACAAAGTGAGCTTGGCGCTGGGTGGAGGTTCTCATCGTGGAATACCAAACTTACATCCCCACCGCGCCAGCTCCCCGCCGATGGCTGCGGCAACATTCACGAGACCCTCCGCCGAGTGCTCCACATTCTCCCGGCGGTGTTCGGTGGCGGCAGACTCGCCAGCCAGCCCTCATTGGCCTTGATCTCTCCTTCAAGGCCACCTCTGCTCTCGGCGCCGGCCCGCCGCCTTGGTCAAAGTAGCCAGCTTCAACTCAAGATCTCGTGATTGGAGTCCTTGGCGGCACTAAGCTCCTTGCCCTTCTCGACGAGACGACCTCGCAGCTCGCCATGGGCGAGGCGCCCTTCTCGCCCACGCTTGAGCGCTGCAAGCTCTTCACCCTCGCCTTGAGATCGGCTTCCAACTGCGCCACCTTCAGATTCAGCTCCTTCTTGGCGGCCTCGGCAGCTGGCAAGATCCTCGCTTCCTTGAGAGCACCGCCAATGTTTGCTTCGCTGCAAGCTCCTCCTCGTGGCTGTCAAGATTGACCTTCCGCTGCGCCTAACTCACCTTCCCCAAAACAGCTCTCGGGCGGCAAGCCATTGCTTTCACCAGCCTTCTCGAGGAGGAAGGCTTCCGCCTCGACGAAGGCGCCCGCTTTCAGCCAGATCCGGAGAGCTTCCAGTTGCGATCCCGAGCCCTCCGCCCGCTTCGATGTCCACTCCCCGCCGCGACAAGCGCTTCCCGATTCCACCTTGGCTCGCCGAGCGTAGAGTGACACCAGCTTCGCAGCAGCTGCCTCCTCGACTCGCCATCGCTGCTGCTTACGCCAACCAGCGCCAGCCAGCGGAGGCGCAGCAGCTCCCATCCAAAGTTTCTCCTTCGACCGGGCGCTCGAGCTTGACGCCTGGGAGCTTGATGAAGACGCCATCACCAGCCTTCAACAGGCGCGCTGGTGGGGTCTTCGAGCCCGACGCGGGCAAATGGAGGGATCGGGCGGTCGGTGAAGCGCTTGCACTCTCGCGGCCTCGTGGTCGCTGCTAATCGCTGCATTCTCGCCACCTCGCGGGCGCAGCTTTGGCCTCTTCGCCAAGGGATCTCGCCACCAGCCTCCTTCGTGGCAGCAGCAGCGGTTGCAGGTTGCTGCTGCTTCCTCGCCGCAACCACTACTAGGAAAAGCCTATACACAAATCTTAGCAGCAGCGCCGTTCAAAATAGAGCGCTGCTGCTAAGTAGTTGTAGCGCTGGTTACATAAACTCGCGCTGATAAAGATTTAGCAAGAGCCGCCGACCAGAAAACGCTACCGCTACAATATCGACCGCGGTGTTCCCTCAACTTAAGTAGCAGAGCGCTGTCGAGATAACAGCGCCATCGCTAAGCACGTAGTAGTAGCTGTTTCTAGAGATCGCCATCGCTAAGTTTCAAATTGCCACAATTTTTTCTCCCAGCTAGCAGAGCGCCATCAAGAAGCGCCACGGTGTTAAGTTCTTAGCAGCAGCTGCTTTTATCTCCCAAGGCCATCGCTAACCCCACCAACCCCCAACCCGCCCCTCCCTCCCCCTTCCTTTTTCCCTCCCCCTACCTCCCCTCCTCTCTTCCCTCCACCACATGCTCCCACTCTCACTCTTCTTCTTCTCAATACTTCTCCCCATTACTCTCTCTTCTCTATCCACCTTCTCTCTCTTCATTACTCCTACATAACTACACCACCTCCATTAATTAATGCATCTCCTTTCTTTTTCCTTCCCTCCACTAGTTGTAGTTGTCTCCTTCCAAATTAGGTAGCTAGGTAGATGTAGGATTTAGTTAAGGACCTATTTGCCCCTAACTAGATCTATCTTTGTCAAGAAGAGCTTTGTGCACTTTTGATCTCCCTACAACATCATCTCCGCCATCGAGATAGAGGTGATGAAAATTTCATGCTTTTGCAAAATGGAAATGTGTTTATGTGTATGTGTGATATGTTTGTGGAAATTGTGTGTGTGGTATGAGTTGACGCCGCCAAGTTGTGCTTTTGAGTTGTTTATGTTTTGCCGAAATGTCGATTTATTTCGCTTCGCTAATTTCGGGCAAACTCTAGATCCATATATGTCCTATTTTTAGGAAGGTCATGCCAAATTTTTTATGACTTTGATGCATGCATGCATTTTTACAATCAATTTTTTATTATTACCGCAGAGTTGACGATGGTCGGGAACGATGGTGGACAGGTGGTTGCGGTCGGCGGTGCAAGACATGAAAGAAAATAACCGGACAGAGGTTTTATGTCCGTGTTTAAAATGCAAAGGAATAGTTTGGCTCGACTCCCATGACGATGGTCGGTCGGCGCACTCGCCATGACTGGTTTCATGGATGGCTATACTCGTGGATAATTGAAGATGAGGATGATGATGTTGAGGATGCCGACGGGCAGGCAATGATGACACGGGCAAGACGAAGAGATGATCGATAATGGCGGGGGAAGAGGCCGGACATGGCGGCGGAGAAGTGGCCGGACATGGCGGAGGAGAAGGGCCGACATGGCGGCGGAGAGAACGATATGGACTCCACGCAGCAGTAGTTCGCTTGCATTAAGTTCAATTGTGCAGACCTCAAGTTCAAGCATTGCTTCGCAAGGAGACGAAAATCGAGAGAGCTGCTTCTAGAGAGGAGCTAAGCTGGAGCAACTGGTGGTAGACTCAACACTCCATTGTATGATGGTTGCAACCTGAGGTGACCCGATTGAGTTTCACGCCCAACTCCTCAAGACGAAGGCTAAAAACAAATGGACCGACACTAGCCTCGATGAGCATCTCAAGTACCTAAAGGATGTTCTTCCCGCGGGTAATCTATGTCCTACTAGTGTTGATGAGGCCAAGAAGATCGTGTGCCCTCTTGATCCGCCACACGTTAGATACCATGCATGCATCAACGATTGCATAATTTATCGGCGAGCACGCGGAAAAACAAGCTGTCCGTGTGCAATGCTTCTCGATACAAGAAGGCCGGAAGAAATGTCCCCGTAAAGTTGTATGGTACCACCGATCACCCCGCCTTCGTGAGGTATTTTATAGATCCCAAGGAAGCAAAGCTAATGCGCTGCACGCGGAGAGGAAGAAGCCCGAGGATGGAGATGATCCGGCCGAGACACGTGAAGGATGGAAGCCAAAGGAGAGCGCTGAACAACTTCTATCGGTATTTTGAATGTGATGCAAGGAACATCGTGTTTCGGCTGTACCGATGGCATGAACTGCTTGGCAACCGTAACACCAACCATAGTACATGGCCCGTGGTTTGTATGGATGTACAACCTCCCCTGGTTGTGCATGAAATCAAGTACATTCACATGAGCATGCTTATTCAAGGGCCAAACAACCAGGAAATAATATTAATTTGTATCCGGGCTACTTCAAGAGGAGTTAGACACGCATGGAAAACACCGCCAAAACATGGGACGCCAAAGAAAGGTCAAGATTTCAACATGAGAGTCTGCTGATCACGATAAAGGCAGACTATCTCGTTACGGATATGTGGCAGTGCCAGTGTGCCATGGATATTGCGGATGCACGCGTGCATGGATGATACAACGCTCAAAGCAGCCTAACGCCAAGGAAAGATGGCGGTCTGGGAAAATCGTACATGGGGCATCAAGATGGCTTGAACAGACGACCTGTGGAGAAACCGTGGAGATCTATTCAATGGTCACGCTGAGCATCGAGGACCTCCACGTAAGCGAGCGGTGCCGAAATCGATGAGCTGTTGAAAACTGGAATGAGTGCCCCGCGCCGAAAGACGATGAGAAAGGCGCCGGAGCCGCCGTCAAGGTATGGAAGACGAGGTCTGTGTTCGGGATTTGAGTATCGGGTACAAACTCGATACACCCTCATTGCCTTGATCAAATGCATATCTCGTAAGAATGTCCTTGAGAGCTTGCTCGCAACACCGATGAACATGCCGGATAAGACCAAGGATGGGCTCAAGGCAAGAAAAGACTTGCAAGATTTGAAAATCAGGGAAGATCTCACATGCCGCCTCAGAAATGTCGACGAGACAGAGATGGAGACAGAGGCACGGAGAAGAAGGGCAAGAAATTAAAGAAAGAAGATTATTGCCCCCTCTTGCTTCACCTTAAGTCAGCTGAGATCAATCAATTCTTAAGTGCCTTACCGAGTGAAAGTTAGTTCTCGTTACTATGGCAAGATAAGGTATATCTAGACACGGACAAGAAAAGGTTCAGCGGATGACGCCTCATGACCGGCTATGTGATGATGACGCAGATACTACCCGTCAGCTCTTAGAGGGATAATGGACAAGCACGTCTGCGACACGCTTATTGGTCTCGCAACTTTTTCGACGCCATCTCTCGAAGTCGATCGCTGTGAAGCAGCTCCAAAGGCTACAGGAAGAGATCGCAGATATCGAATGAGCTTGAGATGTACTTCCCGCCGCTTTCTTCGACATGATGGTGCATCCGTGTGTCCATATTGTGGATGACATAATAGACCTGGGGCCGCTCCTCGCACAACATGATGCCGCTTGAGAGGATGAATGGGATCATCAAAGGATTCGTCAGAATATGTCCCGTCCGGATGGAAGCATCGCCCAGTATATTTGGCACAAGAGTGCATCTCTTTCTATGAGAATTTTCTATATGGCGACACCAGCCGCCTGGTGTTAGTGTTGGTTTGCCCGCTAACAAGCACGATGGGAGGCTCAAGGAGATGGTCACGCAACGGTCGCAGGGAACTACACGTGGCATACTCAGATCGATGCAAATGATTTTGACAGAGCAAACTTGGTAGTGCTACAACACCTAGACGAGGTAGATCCTTTCGTGGCAATCGCACAAAGAAATTATCGCAAAGAAGTATCGTGACCGGGGTATGCAGACGGACGCCGGTTACTAGAGAGCACAACTCCACTTTCCCGCATTGGTTCAAAGAGCATATTATTGCTAATCCCCGAGGAGGGCTCTAAGGACGGATTGCTCATATACGCTTTAGCACATGGCCCTCGCCCAACCTCAGAACCTATCGTGCATATGATATCAACGGATACACGCTTCTACACGGAGGCAAAAGATATGGACAAGGATGATCGTAACTCGGGGTGACGATGGAATGCATGACCGCAGCGACAACGCACAACCGAACGATTTTATGGAAGGGTCGAGGAGATCTGGAGCTTGACTACTCGATCTGCACAACACGACGATGTTCCGTGTCGATGGGCTAAGAATGTCGAAGAGAAAGCCGGATGTTCACTACCATGACTATACCCGACGCCAAGAGCGCCACCGTGAACGCTATCGCAAAAAAACGAGCCATGGGTACACGCTAAGCACGTGACACAATGCTTCTTCATAACTCGACCCGCGCAATCCCAGCCGTGTTGTCGGAGGAGAGGCAAAGGAACATCATTGAATGGATGGAGTCGCCAACGAGGAAGACTATGATCAAGACGGCAACCCAATGAGGGAAGATGACGATGATGATGAAGTATACGCCAAAAGAAGAATCAATACTACATTACCTAAGAAAATCGACTCCATGGAAAATGCAAAGTCACAATGAGGGGCTCAATTATTCTTCGATTTAACAAGAAGGGAAAGAAGTTGACTCAAAAACGAAAACGCCAAAGACCGAGGAAACGTATGTTATGGGTCCAATGATGTAATATATATATGTTCCTATTTTGTATACACACTTAGTCATTATTATGCATGGGTCCAATGATGTGTAATATATATGTTCCTATTTTGCATACATATTTAACCGCCAAATGATGCAATATATATCGCCTCCCTTCGCTCAACGCCTCGAAATAAAAGTGGATAAAATAAAGGAAAAGAAAAGGAAAATTGGCAGAAGCGATGCAGTAGCAATGCTGCTTCACAAAACCGCTGCTGCTAGATCTTAGTAGTAGCGCATTTCATAAACGCTGCCGCTACGCCCATAGTAGTAGCGAAGTTTACTATAAAGCGCTGCAGCTACAGAACATAGTAGTAGCTGCTTCAAACCGCCGCAGCTACAATATAGTAGCAGCTGCTTTTGACATAACGCGCACTCGCACGCCCACTTAACCCAAAATTCAGACTCGCCCAGCTTCATCCCGCCATTTCCAAATCCCCACTCTCTCCGCCCTGTTGCCCATGCCGCTCGACCTGCCTCAGCTGCCGCTTCGATTGGCGGGCCGACGCCAGCCTCAAGGCCGCCTCCTTCCTGCCTCGACCTGACGACGCAAGGCCTCCCTACCACGCCACCTCGACCCAGCTCGGCCGCCTCGATCAAGGCGGCCGACCTCGACCCCGACGCGACTGGCTGGCCCGCCGGCTCGCCTCCTCTTCTGCCGTCAGTCAGCTGCCTGCCTCGCCTCAAGACTCTCAGAACCTCTCTCGCTAGGGTTCTTCATGTTAATTAATTAGGTTATCTATTTAGTTATGAATTAGCTGAATTTATATGGAAATTTGAAATGGACATGTGATATGTGCATATGTCATGTTTTGGACATGTCATGTTTGGAAAATGATCCGAGTGGCCTATGTTACGCCGAATGTTGATTCATTTCGCTTTCGTGATTTCAGCGCCGATATGTCCATTTTTAGCAAAGGTCATGCCAAATTTCCGTGAATAAAGGCATGATTTGTGCTACATAGTTGGTATATCGAAAGTCGGCACATAGATTTTTTTTATGTCATTTCTCATTTATTCATACTTTTAGAAATAAATGAGGCCACTTAATCGTAGGGAAACATGTCGAACAACGAAGAAACCGGGCCTTCCGACCAAGATGCGATTTAGATGGATTATGAGGGTGAACAAGAGTACTCGACTATTTGATCATACAAGGTTTGCAGGTCGGCTCTCGATGATGGTACCGACGCCGACATCGACATCGACGGGCGCCAAGCACCGATGGCGGCGCCGAGACCGGGGAAGGTACCGCGGGAAGGTATCCAAGGGAAGGTACCGCCCCGATGCCGATACCGAAAAGAGGAAGCATAAGAAGTAGAGGATACGAAAACCTAACAAACTAGGGATTGGACGACTTAGATCACAAAGATGGCACCCGCAAGTTTGAGCCAAGAGCCGGAAGAACCTTGCAAGTGCTATGGGAACCAAGTAGGATGCATCCCACGGAATGCGCGAGCATCAACGATTTATGACTTAAGGAGTAAAGAACATTTGATGCAGCTTGTTCCTAACGGTTGCACAAGAGATTCAAGTTCCCGACCGATGATAACATAGAACAACCGTGGATGATCCAAGATGAAAAAGATTAACAATCACGCCATGGGCATGTTCAGAATGATTTGGCCTCCTCGAAAGGGAGGGTGAAACGAGCTATTGAGGCCGATGAACCCTCGCCCAAGATTCTCGAGGAAAATCCGACACTTACGGAAGAGGAGTTTGAAAAGTTCAAGGACACTTGCTTACCGAGGCAGCCAAGGCTAAGGCTGCGAAATTCAAAAGCCTTCAGCTCGAACACGGAAGCATCGCCGAAGCCGTGGGCTACTCGGTAAAAGGCCCATATGGGATAAGGAGGACGCGAACGTGAAGCCGCTGGTCTCCTGCACTTTCGCGAAAGTTCACCAACCCCTTGGAGCATGACTTCATCAGGCCCGCCACAAGTGGGACAAGGAGAAAAGGTTTTTACACGGACAAGATCATGAGGAAATTGATTAGACCATCGAGAAGCAACACCGCTTGCAGCCGAAAGCCCCATTCTCGATGAGGCCCAAGTGGGACACCCTCTCAACCAGGCCTTGAACGAACTTATGGGACTCCTGGACCAGCGGCCGCAATATGATGTGGTGCACGGCGCCGAGACGGGCCACATGGAAGGTGTTTACAAACGACGCCCAGAGGCCAAGAAGCAAAAAGAAGTTTAGTCAGCGGACATCGACGCAAAGGTGAAGCTTATGGTCGAGAAAAAGCAGCCGAGGACGCGAAAAAGCAGCCAAGGACAATATGAGTTGTCAGCAGAAGAAAATAATGCACTCAGAATCGTCCGCAGAAATGATTTCGCCATTAACTTGGTTCCAGCTTATCATCAATCGGGCGAAGGAAAATCTGCATAAGACGGTACATGATTTTCGATGCCCGCTTGGTCATGAAAGCAACTCCATGAACAACAACACCATCGCACCATCACTTGCTCAAGCAACTGGCCTCTCGTCACACCCTCGATTTTCATGGCACAGCACTTAAGCTCTTAATCATGCTAAATGTGGTTTGACAAAACTTTGAGTGTTTTGGACTTTGCTTGATTGATTTTTGTCCGCCGTTGCAAGTGCTCTAAAAATAAAATAAATCCTCCAACTTCTATACTTCATCTCCTTGCTCCAAAAAACCTTTCCCAATGATCATGCCATGTGTATAGGACATAAAAATATTTTCTTACAAAAATAATTTGGCCAAAAAGTATTTTCAAAATTAGTTTTTCAAAAACCCCAATTGAGGTTTGCACCGC
>JAHHZJ010004048.1:0-31914 GCA_021437245.1 Aegilops speltoides | reverse complement strand
TTGTCATCGGGTTGTGCATGATAAATACTTTGTGTTAAGAGGACAGAGCATGACAAGATTATATGATTTTATAGGGACAACGTTCTTTAGCATTGATATTTTGAAAGACATGATTGTTTGTTGGGATGCTCGAGTATTGATGTCTATATGTCAAATTATAGACTATTTCTTTGAATCACTTATGTCTTAATATTCATGCCATGATTAGATTACATGATCAAGATTATGCTAGGTAGCATTCCACATAAAAATTATCTTTTTATCATTTACCTACTCGAGGACGAGCATGAATTAAGCTTAGATGCTGATACGTCTCCGTCAGATCTACAATTTTTGGTCGCTCCATGCCAATATTCTACAACTTTCATATACTTCTGGCAATTTTTTATACTATTTTTGGGACTAACATATTGATCCAGTGCCCAGTGCTAGTTCTTGTTTGTTGCATGTTTTTTGTTTCACAGAAAATCCATATCAACCGGAGTCCAAATGGGATAAAAACGTACGGAGATTTTTTTTGGAACATATCTGAATTTTGAGAAGTGGAATCAACGTGAGACGATGCTCGAGGGGCCCACGAGGCAGGGTAGCGCCCCAAGGGGTGGGCGCGCCCCTGGCCCTCGTGGACACCCCGTAAGGCGTTTGTTGCCCTTCTTTCGCCGCAAGAAAGCTAATATCCGGAGAAAAATCCTGTTCAAAGTTTCAATCCAATCGGAGTTATGGATCTTCGGGAATATAAGAAACGGTGATAGGCCAGAATCTGGAAGGGAGAAACAGAGAGACAAACTCAATCTTGGAGGCACGTATCACCCTCCGATATTGGATTTGTCTCTCTGTCTCTCTCTGTTTCTGCCTTCCAGATCCATGGGTGAATGGAGCTTTAATCGTCACGGGTAAACTCCGTAAGGAAATAATGGATCTCAAGAAGCAAGTTAATAAGCTCAAGGAAGAGAATCTTATCCTAAGGGGCATCATCACTAAGAATATCACATCACCACCTCCAAAGAAAGAGACATAAATACATGGGTATGGCACTCCCTTGGCAACCGCCAAGACTTGGGGAGGTGCCCGGATCGTATCACCATCACACTTCTATCTTTACCCTTTTTCCTAGTTCCAACCTTTTGGTTATATATTGATCTAGTAGAATAAAGTTTTAGTATGATCTAGCTTTGAGTTTTGTTTTTATTTCTATCTATGTAATTGAGTCCATGAGTTATATATAATAAAAAGTAGTTTTGAGTTGAGGACTTTTCTATCTTGCTATGATCTTGAGGGAATTAAAGAAAGGACAAAAAGAAATAAAAAGATCATATTGATCTTATGGAGAGTAATGACTTCACATATAAAGAGTATGATGAATAAAAGTTGCTGAGAGTTGACAAACATAGTTTTGGTCATCGTTACAATTAATAGGAAGTAACAAAGAAAGAGAGGTTTTCACATATAAATATACTATCTTGGACATCTTTTATGATTGTGAGGACTCATTAAAAATGACATGCTAAAAGTTGATGTTGGACAAGGAAGACAACGTAATAGGTTATGTTTTCTTATATCCAAATAAGTTATATTGTCATGGATCATCCAACATGTTGATCTTGCCTTTCCCCCTCATGCTGCCGAATTCTTTGCACCAAGTAGAAATACTACTTGTGCTTCCAAACATCCCTAAAAACCAGTTTTGCAATGAGAGTCCACCATACCTACCTAAGGATTGAGTAAGATCCTTCAAGTAAGTTGTCATCGGTGCAAGTAATAAAATTGCTCTCTAAATATGTATGATCTATTAGTGTGAGGGAAATAAGCTTTATACGAGTTTGTGATATGGAAGAAATAAAAGCGATGGACTGCAAAATAAAGGTCCTTATCACAGGTGGTAATATAAAGTGACGTTCTTTTGCATTATGATTTTGTGCATCCAACCATAAAAGCGCATGACAACCTCTGCTTCCCTTTGCGAAGGGCCTATCTTTTATTTTTACCTTCTACCCTTATACAAGAGTCATGGTGATCTTCACCTTTCCTTTTTACACTTCTATCCTTTGGCAAGCACTGTGTGTTGGAAAGATCCTGATATATATAAATGTAGGTTTTCATAAAGTATTATTGTTGACATTACCCTTGAGGTAAAAGGTTGGGATGCGAAACTATAAGCTGATGTCTGCTAGAACTACGTCGGTATTTCCCCAAATAGGAAGGGATGATGCATTATAGCGATGGTAGGTATTTTCCTCAGTGATGAGAACAAGGTTATCGAACCAGTAGGAGAACCTCCTCACACCACGTAAACAACACCTGCACACAAATAACAAATACTCGCAACCTGATGTGTTAAAGGGGTTGTCAATCCCTTTCGGGTGCGGCACCTCAAGTAGGCAAATAACGTGAGGTAAAAAGTGGTCGATAGGATAAATGGATCACGGAACAAATAAATTGCAGCAATGTATTTTTGTATTTTTGGTTTAATAGATCTGAAAATAAATGCAAGAGAAAATAGATCGCAAAGGCAAATATGATGAAAAGAGACCCGGGGGCCGTAGGTTTCACTAGTGGCTTCTCTCGAGAAAAAATAGCAAACGGTGGGAAAATTATTATTGTTGGGCAATTGATAGAACTTCGAATAATCATGATGATATCCAGGCAATGATCATTGTATAGGCATCACGTCCAAGATTATTAGAGCGACTCCTGCCTGCATCTACTACTATTACTCCACACATCAACCGATATCCAGCATGCATCTGGTGTATTAAGTTCATGAGAAAACGGAATAATGCAATAAGAATGATGACATGATGTAGACGAGATCCGTTTATCTATTGCGGCAGATATAGATCTCATCTTGTTATCCTTAGTAGCAACGATACATACGTGTCAGTTACCCTTCTGTCACTAGGATCAAGCACCGTAAGATCGAACCCACTACAAAGCACATCTTCCCATTGCAAGATAAATAGATCAAGTTGGCCAAACAAAACCCAAATATCGGAGAAGAAATACGAGGCTATAAGCAATCATGCATATAAGAGATCGAAGAAGACTCAAATAACTTTCATGGATAAAAACATAGATCTGATCATAAACTCAAAGTTCATCGGATCCCAACAAACACACCGCCAAAAGACTTACATCATATGGATCTCCAAGACACCATTGTATTGATAATCAAGAGAGAGAGAGAGAGAGAGAGAGAGAGGAAGCCATCTAGCTACTAACTACGGACCCGTAGGTCTACAAAGAACTACTCACGATCATAGGAGAGGCACCAATGGAAGTGGTGAACCCGTAAGTGACAAAGGTCTTGATTGGATCTGGTGGTTCGGACTCTGCGGCAGCTGGATCAATATTTCGCCGACTTCTAGGGGTTTCTAGAGTATTGTGGCATTTATAGAGGAAAGAGACAATTCGGGGGCACCCGAGGTGGGCACAACCCACCAGGGCGTGCTCGGCCTCCTCAGGCATACAGGTGGGTGCTGCCTCCTCGAGGCACCACCAGTGTAGCCTTGGCCCATCGGATGTCTTCGCCCAAAAAATCCTCAAAAGGTACGCTGCAATTGACTCCATTTGGTATTGATTTCTGCAATGTAAAAACATGCGAAAAACAAAGAATCGCACGGGCACTATGTCAATAGGTTAGTACCAAAATGATATAAAATAGCTGTAAAATGATTGTAAAACATCCAAGAATGATACTATAATAGCATGGAACAATCGAAAATTATAGATATGTTGGAGACGTATCAGCATCCCCAAGCTTAATTCCTGCTCGTCCTCGAGTAGGTAAATGACAAAAACAGATTTTTTATGTGGAATGCTGCCTAACATGTTCATCACATTCTTTTCTTTATAGCATGGACATATGGACTTTTATATGATTCAAAGCAATAGTCTAGTTTTGACATGAAGACTTTAATACTCAAGCATACCAACAAGCAACCATGTCTTTCAAAATATCAACACTAAAGCAAGTTATTCCTAGCCCATCATGCTCAATCCTTGATGCATTCATGAAACTCACTCGAATATTAGCTACACCCAATGCTCAAATATGATCATAGTGGCCCTTAGTTGGTGCTTTATAAGAGAAGATGGAGACTCAAATTCAAAATAAAAATTGCATAAGTAAAAGAGAGGCCCTTTGCAGAGGGAAGTAGGGATTTGTAGAGGTGCTGTGGCTCAAAGATTAAATTGAGAGATAAAATTATTTTTGAGAGGTATACTTTTCCTACCAAAGAAAACGACTTGGAGCATCCCAACACTTTCCATGCTAGATACATCATAGGCGGTTCCCAAACAAAAAATAAAGTTTATTCCTTTTTCCACCATAACTTTCACTTTCCATGGCTAACCATATCCATGGGTGCCCTCCATACCAATACTTTCCAAGGAATTTATTATTTGACAACATAAAGTAAATTCATTTATTCATTTCGGGACTGGGCATCCCTAGTACCTTTGCCGTTCTCTCGTGCAATGACAAGTGAATAGACACTCATCATGAGAATAACACATCTAGCATGGAAAATATTGGCTACCCTTTACCGCCTCGCGAGTAGTAGAGCACACAAAAGAGAAATTTATTTTGAACATTAGAGATGGCTGATGTCGCTTGAAGCTACGTAGGTATTTCCCCAAAGAGGAAGGGATGATGCAGCACAACGGCGGTAGGTATTTCCCTCAGATATGAAACCAAGGTTATCGAACTAGTAGGAGAACCAAGCAACACAACATAAACAGCCCCTGCACACAAATAACAACACCTCGCAACCCAACATGTTAAAGGGGTTGTCAATCCATTTCGGGGTACGGCGCCTCAAGATAGGCAAAGGATGTGAGGTAAATTTGTAGATAGGATAAATAGATCGCGGAACAAATATATTGCAGCAAGGTATTTTTGTATTTTTGGTTTAATTGATCTGAAAATAAATGCAAGAGAAAATAGATCACAAAGGCAAAAATTATGAAAAGAGGACCTGGGGGCCGAAGGTTTCACTAGTGGCTTCTCTCAAGAAAATAGCAAACGGTGGGAAAACAATTACTGTTGGGCAATTGATAGAACTTCAAATAATCATGATGATATCCAGGCAATGATCATTACATAGGCATCACGTCCAAGATTAGTAGACCGACTCCTTCCTGCATCTACTACTATTACTTCACACATCGACCGCTATCCAGCATGCATCTAGTGTATTAAGTTCATGGAAGAACAGAGTAATGCAATAAGAACGATGACATGATGTAGACGAGATTCGTTTATCTATTGCGGCAGATATAGATCTCATCTTTTTATCCTTAGTAGCAACGATACATACGTGCCGGTTCCCTTTCTGTCACTAGGATCAAGGACCGTAAGATCGAACCCACTATCGGGCACCTCTTCCCATTGCAAGATAAATAGATCAAGTTTGCCAAAAAAAACCCAAATATCGGAGAAGAAATACGAGGCTATAAGCAATCATGCATATAAGAGATCAAAGAAGACTCAAATAACTTTCATGGATAAAAACATAGATCTGATCATAAACTCAAAGTTCATCGATCCCAACAAACACACCGCCAAAAGGCTTACATCATATGGATCTCCAAGAGACCATTGTATTGATAATCAAGAGAGAGAGAGAGAGAGAGAGAGAGGAAGCCATCTAGCTACTAACTACGGACCCGTAGGTCTACAAAGAACTACTCACGCATCATCGGAGAGGCACCAATGGAAGTGGTGAACTCCTCCGTGATGGAGTCTAGATTGGATCTGGTGGTTCTGGACTCTGTGACGACTGTATGAATATTTCGTCAACTCCCCTAGGGTTTCTGGAATATTGGGGTATTTATAGAGCAAAGAGGCGGTCCAGGGGGCACCCGAGGTGGGCACAACCCACCAAGGCACGCCTGGGCCTCCTGGCGCGCCCTGGTGGGTGATACGTCTACGTCATATCTATAATTTTTGATTGTTCCATGTCAATATTCTAAAACTTTCATATACTTTTGGCAACTTTTTATACTATTTTGGGACTAACATATTGATCCAAAGGCTCAAAGCAGCCTCTGTTTGTTGCATGTTTTTTGTTTTGCAGAAAATCCATATCAAACGGAGTCCAAACAGGATTAAAATGGATGGAGATTTTTTTGGAATATATCTGAATTTTGAGAAGTGGAATCAACGCGAGACGATGCTCGAGGGCCCACGAGGCAGGGGCGCGCCCTAGGGGGGTGGGCGCGCCCCTGACCCTCGTGGACACCCCATAAGGCAGTTGTTTCCCTTCTTTCACCACAAGAAAGCTAATATCCAAAGAAAAATCATGTTCAAAGTTTCAAACCAATCGGAGTTACAGATCTCCGGAAATATAAGAAATGGTGAAAGGCCAGAATCTGGAAGGCAGAAATAGAGAGAGACAGAGAGACAGATCCAATCTCGGAGGGGCTCTCGCCCCTCCCACGCCATGGACACCACGGATCATAGGGGAAACCCTTATCCCATCTAGGGAGAAGGTCAAGGAAGAAGAAGAAGGGGGGCTCTCCCCCCCTCTCTCCCACTGGCACCGGAACACCGTCGGGACCATCATCATCATCGTGATCTACATCAACACCTCCGTCATCTTCACCAACACCTCAATCACCTTCCCCATCTATCTACAGTGGTCCACTCTCCCGCAACCCGCTATACCCTCTACTTGAACATGGTGCTTTATGCTTCATATTATTATCCAATTATGTGTTGCCATCCTATGATGTCTCGAGTAGATTTTGTTGTCCTATTGGTAGTTGGTGAATTGCTCTGATTGGTTTAATTTGCTTGTGGTTATGTTGTTGTACTTTGGTGCCCATCATATGAGCGCACGCGTGGATCACACCATAGGGTTAGTTGTATGTTGATAGGACTATGTATTGGAGGGCAAGAGTGACAGAAGCTTCAACCTAGCATAGAAATTGATGCATACGGGATTGAAGGGGGACCAATATATCTCAATGCTATGGTTGGGTTTTACCTTAATGAATGTTAGTAGTTACGGATGCTTGCTAATAGTTCCAATCATAAGTGCATAGAATTCTAAGACAGGGATGACATGTTAGCAGTGGCCTCTCCCACATAAAACTTGTTATCGGTCTAGTAAAGTAGTCAATTGCTTAGGGACAATTTCACAACTCCTACCACCACTTTTCCACACTCGCTATACTAACTTTATTGCGTCTTTATCTAAATAGCCCCTAGTTTTTATTTACGTGCTCTTTATATTCTTTTAAACCTATCCAACAACACCTACAAAGTCCTTCTAGTTTCATACTTGTTTTAGGTAAAGCGAACGTTAAGCGTGCGTAGAGTTGTATCAGTGGTCGATAGAACTTGAGGGAATAGTTGTCCTACCTTTAGCTCCTCGTTGGGATCGACACTCTTACTTATCGAAAGAGGCTACAATTGATCCCCTATACTTGTGGTTATCAAGACCTTTTTCTGGCGCCGTTGCTGGGGAGTTATAGCGTGGGGTGAATATTCTCATGTGTGCTTGTTTGCTTTATCACTAAGTAGATTTTATTTGTTGTTCTAAGTTGTTCTCTATCTTTAGTTATGGATATGGAACACTAAATACCAAAAAATTAGGTTTACTTGCTACTCATGGAGGTGGGGAACCTCCTAAAACCCTCGATGCTCATTATGTGAAAGATATTATATAGTACCTTGATAATCCTGAGAAAACCCCATTAAATTATGTTATGGGAGACACGTTGGATCAACGTGAATACTTTAGGGATTATCGCTTGACACAAAAAGGGAAACTATTATGGGATCAAATTTATATGTTGTACTGGTATGCTAGGCAACTATGCTTGAGATATGATTATACTTGTTGCTCTAGGATGGAGGCTCCACACCTTCCCTTTTCATGCAAATTTAATGATAATAAAACCTTAGCTTCTTATGCTAGTGGTATATATGATTACTATCATGTGGAACAAATAGAAGAAGTCATTGCTTTTATGGGTGCTTATGAAATTGAATCTTTGTTTAAAGAGTGTGAAAATCTTGATGATGCTGTTTACAGACCTGAAAATTTTGCTATACTTAAATATTGCTATGAGAATTATGAATTCATTACGATATTGATGATTTTATTGAGAGAGTCTCCACTGTCCAAGAAGAGACTAATATTTTGCAGGAGTCTATGGAAGAAGGAATTGATGAAACTGTGGGCTCATTAGATGAAAAAGATGAGGAGGAGAGCGAAGAACAAAAGGAGGAAGAGCGGATTAGCTACCTGTGCCCACCTTCTAACGAGAGTAACTCTTCAACTCATACAGTGTTTGATTTCCCATCGTGCTTACCGAAGGGTGATTGCTATGATAATTGCTATGATCCCTTTAATTCGTTTGAAATATCCCATTATGATGAACTTGATGTTTGCTATGCTTGTGGCCAAGATGCCAATATGAATGATGCTTCTGGAGATGAACTTGCTATATTTCCTTATGTTAAACATGGAATTGTTGCTATTGCACCCACGCATGATAGTCCTATTATCTTTTTGAATTCTCCCGACTACACTGTATCGGAGAAGTTTGCCCTTATTAAGGATTATATTGATGGGTTGCGTTTTACTACTTCACATGATGATTTTGATAGATATAATATGCATGTTCTTGCTGCTCCTACTTGCAATTATCATGAGAGAGGAACTATATCTCCACCTCTCTATGTTTCCAATATGATAAAATTGCAAGAAACTGTTTATACTATGCATTGGCCTTTACTATGTGTGCATGAATTGTTCTTTTATGACATGCCGATGCATAGGGAGAGAGTTAGATTTTGTTGTTGCATGATATATGCTACTTTGTGCTCACTACTAAATTACAAATCATTGTTAATTAAAATTGGCTTTGATATACCTTGGGATCCGGGTGGATCCATTACTTGAGCACTATATGCCTAGCTTAATGGCTTTAAAGAAAGCACTGCCAGGGAGACAACCCAGAAGTTTTAGAGAGTCATTTATTTCTGTTGAGTGCTTTTATATAGTTTAAAAACAAAAATAAATAAAGTGGGGAACCCAAAACTTTTCAAAAAGGAAAGTGAAAGTGAGAGAGACAAGCATTGTTGAAGTGGGGGAGCTCCTTGAACTTTGTTCATGCTCACGGAAACTTCGTGAATCTTGATTACAGAAACTTTTCAACAAAAATAATTATCCCCTTGTACAATTCCATTTTATTATAAAAATAATGTGCCAAGGTTTGCCTTTAGGATGTTTAGATTGCTTGTTGGTTTGTGCGGTGCAAGACAAAAACTTTGGCTTTAGTGCGCGATTTTTTTTACTGGAACATCGAATGGTTCTGAAACATTTTGCACTGTCTTTATATACAAATTGTTTATTTTCCTAATTTTTACAGAATTTTTGGAGTACCAGAAATATGGTGAATGTTCAGATTACTACAGACTGTCCTATTTAAGACAGATTCTATTTTTGATGCATAGTTTTCTTGTTTTGATGAAACTATCGGTTTCTATCAGTGGATTAAGCCATGGAAAAGTTATATTACAGCAGCTACAATGAAAAAACAAAATATGAATTGGTTTGCAACAGTACCTAGAGTAGTGATTTGTTTTATTATACTAACGGATCTTACCGAGCTTTCTGTTGAGTTTTGTGTGGATGAAGTGTTCAAAGATCGAGGAGGTCTTCATATGAGGAGAAGGAGGAGAGGCAAGAGCACAAGCTTGGGGATACCCAAGGAACCACAAGTAAATATTCAAGGATACTCAAGTGTATAAGCTTGGGGATGCCCCGGAAGGCATCCCATGTTTCTTCAGCAAGTATCGGTATGTTTTCGGATTTGTTTCGTTCACGCGATATGTGCAAATCTTGGTGCGTCTTTTGCATTTAGTTTTTCACTTTTCTTTTATGCACCATGCTGGTATGAGATAGTCCATGGTTGATTTATAGAATGCTCATTGCACTTCACTTAAATCTTTTGAGTATGGCTTTATATAATGCTTCATGTGCTTCACTTATATCATTTGAAGTTTGGATTTCCTGTTTCTTTTCACATAGAAAACCGCCATTTGGAGAATGCTCTTTTGCTTCATTATATTTGTTAAAGCGTGGGCATATATTTTGTACAAAGAATTAAACTCTCTTGCTTCACTTATATCTATTTAGAGAGATGACATGAATTGGTCATTCACATGGTCAGTCATAAAATCCTACATAAAACTTGTAGAGCACTGAATATGATATGTTTGATTCCTTGCAATAGTTTTGCAATATAGAGATGATAATATGTGGGAGGTACTAGTAAATGGTTGTGTTTAGTAAGAATACTGGTGTTAAGGTTTGTGATTCCCGAAGCATGCACGTATAGTCTCTCGTTATGCTAAGAAGTTGGAGCATGATTTATTATTGATTGTCCTCCTTTGTGTGAAGGTCGGGGGCGCGCGATGGTTAACTCCTACGAACCTCCCCCCCTAGGAGCATGCGTAGTGGTACTTTTCTTCGTGGGCTAATAAACTTTTGCAATAAGTATATGAGTTCTTTATGACTAATGTGAGTCCATGGATTATACGCACTCTTACCTTTTCACAATTTGCTAGCCTCTACGGTACCGTGCATTGCCCTTTCTCATCTCAAGAGTTTGTGCAAACCTCGCCGGTGCATCCAAACCCCATGACACGATATGCTCTATCACACATAAGCCTCCTTATATCTTCCTCAAAACAGTCACCATACCTACCTATCATGGCATTTCCATAGCCATTCCGAGATATATTGCCATGCAACTTCCATCATCATCATATACATGACTTGAGCATTCATTGTCATATTGCTTTGCATGGTCGTAAGATAGCTAGCATGATGTTTTCATGGCTTGTCCGTTTTTTTGATTTCATTGCTACACTAGATCATTGCACATCCCGGACACCGCGGAGGCATTCATAGAGAATCATATTTTTGTTCTAGTATCCATTTGTAATTTGAGTTGTAAATAAAAGTGTGATGATCATCATTATTAGAGCATTGCCCCAGTGAGGAAAGGATGATGGAGACTATGATTCCCCCACAAGTCGGGATGAGACTCCGGACTTTAAAAAAAAGAGGCCAAAGAAGCTCAAATAAAAAAAGAGGCCAAAGAAGCCCACCAAAAAAATGAGAGAAAAAGAGAGAAGGGGCAATGTTACTATCCTTTTACCACAATTGTGCTTCAAATAGCACCATGTTCTTCATATAAAGAGTCTCTTGAGTTATCACTTTCATATACTAGTGGGAATTTTCATTATAGAACTTGGCTTGTATATTCCGATGATGGGCTTCCTCAAATGCCCGAGGTCTTCATCAGCAAGCAAGTTGGATGCACACCCACTTAGTTTCAGTTTGAGATTTCATACACTTATAGCTCCAGTGCATCCATTGCATGGCAATCCCTACTCCTTGCATTGACATCAATTGATGGGCATCTCCATAGCCCATTGATTAGCCGCGTCGATGTGAGACTTTCTCCCTTTTTGTCTTCTCCACACAACCTCCACCATCATACTCTATTCCACCTGTAGTGCTATATCCATGGTTTGAGCTCATATATTGCGTGAGGGTTGAAAAAGCTGAAGCGCGTTAAAAAGTATGAACCAATTGCTCGGCTTGTCATCGGGGTTGTGCATGATAAATACTTTGTGTTAAGAAGACAGAGCATGACAAGATTATATGATTTTGTAGGGACAGTGTTCTTTAGCATTGATATTTCGAAAGACATGATCGTTTGTTTGGATGCCTGAGTATTGATGTCTTTATGTCAAATTATAGACTATTGCTATGAATCACTTATGTCTTAGTATTCATGCCATGATTAGATTACATGATCAAGATTATGCTAGGTAGCATTCCACATAAAAAATTATCTTTTTATCATTTACCTACTCGAGGACGAGCATGAATTAAGCTTGGGGATGCTGATACGTCTCCGTCGTATCTATAATTTTTGATCGTTCCATGCCAATATGCTACAACTTTCATATACTTTTGGCAAATTTTTATACTATTTTTGGGACTAACATATTGATCCAAAGGCTCAAAGGCCGTTCTGTTTGTTGCATGTTTTTTGTTTCGCAGAAAATCCATATCAACCGGAGTCCAAATGGGATAAAAACGGATGGAGATTTTTTTGGAATATATCTGAATTTTGAGAAGTGGAATCAACGCGAGACAATGCTCGAGGGGCCCACGAGGCAGGGGGAGCGCCCCAAGGGGTGGGTGATACATCTCCAACGTATCTACTTTTCCAAACACTTTTGCCCTTGTTTTGGACTCTAACTTGCATGATTTGAATGAAACTAACCCGGACTGACGCTGTTTTCAGCAGAACTGGCATGATGTTGTTTTATGTGTAGAAAAGAAAAGTTCTCGGAATGTCCTGGAAATCCACGGAGGCACTTTTCAGAATTAATAAGAATTTTTGGTGAAAGAATCAAGGTCAGGAGCCCACGGGTTGTCCACGAGACAGGGGGGCATGCCCCCTAGGGCGCGCCCTCCTATCTCGTGGTCCCCCTGGACCTCCTCCGACCTCAACTCCAACTCCATATATACCGTCTCGGGGAGAAAAAAATCAAGGAGAAAGTTTCATCGCGTTTCACAACACGGAGCCGCCACCAAGCCCTAATCTCTCTCGGGAGGGCTGATCTGGAGTCCGTTCGGGGCTCCGGAGAGGGGGATTCGTCGCCGTCGTCATCACCAACCATCCTCCATCACCAATTTCATGATGCTCACCGCCGTGCGTGAGTAGTTCCATCGTAGGCTTGCTGGAAGGTGATGGGTTGGATGAGATTTACCATGTAATCAAGTTAGTTTTGTTAGGGTTTGATCCCTAGTATCAATTATGTTCTGAGATTGATGTTGCTATGACTTTGCTATGCTTAATGCTTGTCACTAGGGCTCGAGTGCCATGATTTCAGATCTGAACCTATTATGTTTTCTTGAATATATGTGTGTTCTTGATCCTATCTTGCAAGTCTATAGTCACCTATTATGTGTTATGATCCGACAACCCCGAAGTGACAATAATCGGGATATTTCTCGGTGATGACCGTAGTTTGAGGAGTTCATGTATTCACTATGTGCTAATGCTTTGTTCCGGTTCACTACTAAAAGAATATCCCTTAGTTTCCGTAAGGACCCCGCTGAACACGGGAGGGTAGGACAAAAGATGTCATGCAAGTTCTTTTCCATAAGCACGTATGACTATTTACGGAATACATGCCTACATTACATTGATGAATTGGAGCTAGTTCTATATCACCCTATGTTATAACTATTGCATGAGGAATCGCATCCGGCATAATTGTCCATCACTGATCCATTGCCTACGAGCTTTTCACATATTGTTCTTCGCTTATTTACTTTTCCGCTACTCTCATTATAACTACTACAAAACCCAAAAACATTTATCTTTACTTTTGCTACCGCTACCTTTATTATCATACCACTTTTGCTACTAAACACTTTGCTGCAGATACTAAGTTATCCAGGTGTGGCTGAATTGACAACTCAACTGCTAGTACTCAAGAATATTCTTTGGCTCCCCTTGTGTCGAATCAATAAATTTGGGTTGAATACTCTACCCTCGAAAGCTGTTGCGATCCCCTATACTTGTGGGTTATCAAGACTAATTTCTGGCGCCGTTGCTGGGGAGCATAGCTCTATTCTCTGAGTTACTTGGGATTTATATCTGTTGATCACTATGAAGAACTTGAAAGACGATCAAACTACTATTTTGCCCTCAACTACGAGGGGAGGTAAGGAACTGCCATCTAGCTCTGCACTAGATTTTCCTTCCG
The DNA here is from genome assembly GCA_021437245.1 of Aegilops speltoides. Classification (NCBI taxonomy): domain Eukaryota; kingdom Viridiplantae; phylum Streptophyta; class Magnoliopsida; order Poales; family Poaceae; genus Aegilops; species Aegilops speltoides. Next base: position 18,098 of record JAHHZJ010004048.1, on the reverse strand, counting down.
TTATTAGTGGGCTTGCGACACCTAAACCTGCTACTGCTATGAATTCTGATATGTCGCATGTTATTGATGATGCCACTTCTGCTATGCATGATGAAACTACTTCTGTGCGTGATACTACTTTGCCATTAGGTGAATTTCTTGATGAACAACTTTCTAGATTTAGGGGGAATGAAATTACTGAAGATCCTATTACTGATGATAGTGATGATGAAGGTCCCCCAATGATTATGTATTACCTGTTGTTCCTAAGGGTTATGTTATGCATGAAACAACTGCTATGGAAATTCTCGCTTGCAATGATAGAAATGATCTTAAGAAATTATTAACTAAATGGAAGCAGCAGTCTCTTAATGCTAGAATGAAACCCGATCCTGCTTTTGCTACTTCACCTATCTGTGTTACTAATAAGGATTATGAATTCTCTGTTGATCCTGATATTATTACTTTAGTTGAATCTGATCCTTTTTATGGCCTTGAATCTGAAACTTTTGTGGCACCTCTTACCAAGTTGAATGATATAGCTACCCTGTTTACTAATGATGAGAAGTCTCGCTATTTATATATCCTTAAGATATTTCCGTTCTCATTAAAGGGTGATGCTAAGACTTGGTATAATTCTCTTGCTCCTGGTTGTGTGCGTAGTTCCCAGGATATGATTTATTACTTCTCTACTAAATATTTCCCTGCTCATAAGAAACAAGCTGCTTTGCGGGAAATATATAATTTTGTGCAAATCAAAGAAGAGAGTCTCCCACAAGCTTGGGGGAGGCTTCTCCGGTTACTTAATGCTTTTCCTGATCATCCTCTTAAGAAAAATGAAATACTTGATATCTTTTATAATGGACTAACCGATGCTTCCAAGGACTACTTGGATAGTTATGCTGGTTGTGTTTTCAGGGAAAGAACAGTCGATGAAGCTGAAATACTATTGAATAATATGTTGAGTAATGAAAATAATTGGACTCTTCCTGAAGTAATTCCTGAACCAATTGAGCCAACTCCTGAGCCTATTCCTAAACCCACTCCGAAGAAGAGAGGTGTTTTATTTCTCAATCCTGAAGATATGCAAGAGGCAGAGAAATCAATGAAAGAAAAAGGTATTAAAGCTGAAGATGTTAAGAATTTACCTCCTATTGAAGAAATACATGGTCTTAATTACCGCCTGAAGGACCACATTGTCTTGATAACCCGTCACAGGTAGTAAAGGTAAATTCTCTCTATAGATATGATAAAGTTGAAGTACCCTCTACTAAATTTCATAGCCCTTGCTTAGATGAATTTGATGACTTTATGGCTAGACAAGAAAGTTTTAATGCTTATGTTGGTAGACAGTTAAAGAATAATGCTTTCGAGATAGGACGCGTAGGTGATAATCTGGCTAGAGTTAAAGATGAACTTCATCGCGTTAGCAAATATGCTTCTATGGTTGCTACTCAAGCTGACCAAGTACTTAAAGCTCAAAATGATTTGCTTGATGAATTGAATAATAAAAATGACTTTGCAGTTAGATTTGCTACTAGAACTGGTAGAATGACTCAGGAACCTTTGTATCCTGAAGGCCACCCTAAGAGAATCGAGCAAGATTCCCAGAGAAATAATTTAGAGGCACCTAGTTCTTCTAAAAATAAGAAAAAGAAAAACGATAGAACTTTGCATGCTTCTAGTGAACCTACTGTAGAGACACCTGAGAATACCAATGATATTTCTATTTCTGATGCTGAAACACAATCAGGTGATGAACATGAACCTAGTGATAATGTTAATGATAATGTTCATGTTGATGCTCAACCTAGCAAAGACAATGATGTAGAGATTGAACCTGCTGTTGATCTTGATAACCCACAATCAAAGAATCAATGTTATGATAAGAGAGATTTTGTTGCTAGGAAGCACGGTAAAGAAAGAGAACCATGGGTTTAGAAACCCATGCACTTTCCTCCTAAACCATCAAAGTCAAAGGATGATGAGGATTTTGAGCGCTTTGCTGAAATGATTAGACCTATTTTCTTAAGTATGTGCTTAACTGATATGCTTAAAGTAAATCCTTATGCTAAGTATATGAAGGATATCATCACAAATAAAAGAAAGATACTGAAAGCTGAAATTTCCACCATGCTTGCTAATTACACTTTTAAGGGTGGAATACCCAAGAAACTTGGAGATCCGGGTGTACCAACTATACCATGCTCCATTAAAAGAAATTATGTTAGAACTGCTTTATGTGATCTTGGAGCCGGTGTTAGCGTTATGCCTCTCTCTTTATATCATAGACTCGAATTGAATAAGTTGACACCTACTGAAATATCTTTGCAAATGGCTGATAAACCAACTGCTATACCTGTCGGTATTTGTGAGGATGTGCCTGTTGTGGTTGCAAATGTCACTATCTTAACGGACTTTGTTATTCTTGATATTCCTGAGGACGATAGTATGTCTATTATCCTTGGTAGACCTTTTCTTAGTACTGCAGGGGCTGTTATTGATTGCAACAAAGGCAATGTCACTTTTCATGTTAATGGTAATGAGCATATGGTACATTTTCCGAGGAAACAATCTCAAGTTCATAGCATCAATTCTATTGAGAAAGTTCCAACTATCATTTTTTGGAGGTTTTGAATTCCCTCTCCCTACTGCCAAAAAAAAGTATGATACTCTTATTGTTGGGAATTTTCATATCCCCGTTGAGGTAACTTAGTGTTATTCGAAATTTCTCCAGTTCCGTGTTATTCGGAATGAGTTTGTTAACAAGACTTGATCAACCTTGTTAGTGGGTTCATTTTGATGATCGCGAGATGGATGAAACTAGAAGGCACAACATTCTGTACCCTCTTTTTACTTTCTGTTATTTAGAATAAATAAAGCAAAAATAGCATTATCCGTCTGTTTTCTGAATTATCCATGCATTAAAAAATAGTCTGAAAATAAAAGTGCTCCAAATTCCCTGCAAATTTAGTATGATTTTTTCTGGAATATTTGAGGATTTTAGGCTCTGAAAACACTGCAGGAGGGGCAAGCACCAGGCCACGAGAGAGGAGGGCGCCCCCCTGTAGGGCGCGCCCCCTATCTCGTGGGCCCCTGGTGGCCCCCTCCACTTATGCCAACACCCACACACTTCATCTTCTACCGAAAAAAATCCCCATCCATCTCAAGCCCGAGTTCTAGCTCGTTTTGCTGCGATTTTCGATCTCTTAGCTCAAAGCTCCATTCGCAAAACTGCTTTGGGAGATTGTTGCTTGGTATATGACTCCTCCATTGGTCCAATTAGTTTTTGTTCTAGTGCTTTATTCATTGCAAATTTTTGCTGCATAGGTGACCATGTTCTTGAGCTTGCATGTTAAATTTTTGAGGCCCCAAGCAATTCCAATGCATGATATAGGCTCTAGGCACTTGTAGGAGTAGTTTCTATCAATCTTGTTTAGTTTTATTCACTTTTATTTTGAAGTCACTAAAATTTCAGAAATTTTCAGAAAAAGAAATATGCTTAAAACAATGTACCAAGGTGGCTCCTCGGCAAAGAAAGGGCCATGGATTGCTATACGAGAACAAGATGTTAATTTGCCAAGGGACGCGAATGTACGGGATTGTGAGTGGCCATCCGATGATTTTATGGTCGAAGGAGGCTTCAAGGGGGAATTTGACGCGTATGTGCGTAATGCTGAGCTTGAGGACTTCTTACAAGATAAGTGTCCCCAATATTATCAATTGACTGATTCCTTTGTGCGGAGGTTCGAATATTCGCGTAATTCCCCTAGTGTTATGTTTGATATTTATGATACATCTTATACCATGGATTTAGAGGATTTCACAACTGCTTGCAAACTCCCGCAGTGGGGTAATATTAATGATCCTCCCAAATCTGAAGTTAGAGATTTTCTTGCTAGTATTATTGTGGGAGAATCTAGGGACGTAACACAAGCTACCATAGGGAGCATTCATTTTCTTGCTATACATTACTTTGCTCTCTTTATTGGTAGATGCATTAACGGTAAGGACAAAGTATGTCACATGTGTGCCCCTGATCTTTGCGTCCTCAAGAGCGCTGTGTCAGGTTATAGAGGTTATAACTTGGGGGCAATAGTTGCACGTAGGTTGCATAATAATAGTAGAAGGGGAGATTTCTTTGGAGGAATTTATGCAACCCGTGTGGCTAATTTTCTTAATATAGCTCCACGATAGGGGGATATGATTGTACCTCCTATTTATTTGGATAAAGAAGCTATGTTTGATCATCATTTTCTTGAGAGGAATGAACAATTCCTCCATTATCGACTAACCTTAAATAGACGCAACGTCGTCCCTGTTACTCTTCCTGCTCCTTACCTTTTTGATTATCAGACAAAAGGAAGATATGTTGTCACTAGGAAAGAAGCCACTGAATACGAGAGGGGAATGGAGGCAGCTCGCCAACACGCTGCTGCTCAGGAGGCGGTCGCCTCTTCATCTCAGTACTATCCCAGTTTCACTTATGGATATCAGCCAGGAAGTCACTGGTATTAAACCAAGTTAGGCCAAAAACCTAAGCTTGGGGGAGTACGTATTTCTCATCGACTTTACATTCATGTTCACACACTAGTCGTCGGTGCTCACACTCTTTCATTGTATTATCCATGCTAGTTTAAATTTTTTTTCCTATTTTTCTTCTTGTGCGTTTGATAAACCTTGAGAAAAACCAAAAAATTTAGCTAGTTTAATTTTCATGCTTGTAGTAGAAATTAAAATGAAAACCCAAAAAGATTCCTCGTTCTTCTTTTACTTGTTGGGAGCTTTCCCGTGTAAATAGTTTTATTTTATTTTCTTTCTTTTGGGGGTCGAGAAGACCATATTGAAAATGCTTAGTGGCTCTTATATGCATGATTGTTTATTTAACTTAGAGCCCATATCACTTGTCTTCTCTCTTGAATTGAATGCTTGCAGATTCCAGCTTAGTCCAATGCACGTGCACTCTTATTATTATACACATCGTTCGGTCGTGCAAGTGAAAGGCAAAAAGATTATATATGATGGACTTATTGGGATGAGAAAAGCTGGTATGAACTCGACCTCTTTTGTTTTTGTAAATATGACGATTCATCATTCCTGAGTCAGCTATTATGAAGTAAACATATTTGCAATGACATTTGGAGATTATAGTTGCTTGTGTCATGCTTGATTAGCTATGAGTTATAATGGTTTACCTTGCGTGCCAACATGCTATTAGAATGATTATGATGTGGTATGATGGGATGGTATCCTCCTTTGAATGTATTAAGTGACTCGACTTGGCACATGTTCACGCATGTAGTTGAATCAAATCAGCATAGCCTTCATGATATTTATGTTCATGGTAGATTATATCCTACTCATGCTTGTACTCCGGTGTAAATTAATTTTAATGCATGTTTACGACTGTTGTCACTCTCTCAGTTGGTCGCTTCCCAGTCTTTTGCAAGCCTTCACCTATACTAAGCGGGAATACTGCTTGTGCATCCAAACTCCTTAAACCCCAAAGTTGTTCCATATGAGTCCACTATACCTTCCTATATGCGGTATTTACCTGCCGTTCTATGTAAATTTGTATGTGCCAAACTCCAAACCTTCAAATGAAATTCTGTTTTGTATGCTTGAGCATCTCATGTTTCAACTAGGGCTGCCTATATCTTCCATGCTAGGTGGGTTATTCTCAAGAGGAGTGGACTTCGCTCCTCATTCACGAGAAAGGGCTGGTAACCGGGATGCCCAGTCCCATGATCCAAAAAGATCAAAGAAAATCAAAATAATTAAACAGAACTCCCATAGGGCTGTTGTATGTTGGAGGCACTCGTTGTTTCGAGCAAGCCATGGATTGATACATGTTGGTGGTTGGGGGAGTATAAACCTTTACCATTCTGTTTGGGAACTGCCTATAATGCATGTAGTATGGAAGATACAGCCATCTCATAGTTGTTGCGTTGAGAGCGAAAGTATGCCGCTCAAAATGTTATTCAATCTCTATTTTTAAAATTGAGCTCTGGCACCTCTACAAATCCCTGCTTCCCTCTGCGAAGGGCCTATCTATTTACTTTTATGTTGAGTCATCATCCCTTCTTATTAAAAAGCACCCGCTGGAGAGCACACTGTCATTGCATTCATTATCGTTGGTTTATATTGGGTATGACTTGATTGGATCTCTTTTACCATGAATTACAATGTTTAGTCAGTCCTTGATCTTTAAAGGTGCTCTGATTTATGTTTTGCGGTCTCGTAAAGGGCTAGCGAGATACCATTTTGTTATATCATGTTATGATTATTTTGAGAAAGTGTTGTCATTCGAGTTTTATTATTATGGCTCGCTAGCTGATTATGCTATTGATATGAGTAATTGTGAGACCTAGGTGTTATTGTTAGTATGGTTAGTTCATGATATTTGCTGAAACTTGAATGCTAGCTTTTCATGTTACAACAACAAGAGCAAACAGAGCTTGTAAAAGTTTTTCTTTATCACTTTCAGTTTATCAACTGAATTCCTTGAGGACAAGCAAAGGTTTAAGCTTGGGGGAGTTGATACGTCTCCAACGTATCTACTTTTCCAAACACTTTTGCCCTTGTTTTGGACTCTAACTTGCATGATTTGAATGAAACTAACCCGGATCGACGCTGTTTTCAGCAGAATCGCCATGATGTTGTTTTATGTGTAGAGAAGAAAAGTTCTCGGAATGTCCTGGAAATCCACGGAGGCACTTTTCAGAATTAATAAGAATTTTTGGCGAAAGAATCAAGGCCAGGGTAAGGGAGTCCTAGATTAGGGGGTATCTGGACAGCCGGACTATGTACAATGTTCGGACTATTGAAGCATGAAGATACAAGACTCAAGACTTCGGCCCGTGTCCGGATGGGACTCTCCTTTGCGTGGAAGGCAAGCTTGGCGATCCAGATATTATATTTCCTTTCTTGTAACCGACTCCATGTAAACCCTAGCCCTCTATGGTGTCTATATAAACCAGAGAGGTCGGTCGTTAGAAGGCCGATCACAATTACAATCATACCATCATAGGCTAGCTCCTAGGGTTTAGCCTCTATGATCTCGTGGTAGATCTACTCTTGTACTATCCATATCATTAATATTAATCAAGTAGGAAGTACGGTTTTACCTTCATCGAGAGGGCCCGAACCTGGGAAAACATCTGTGTCCCTTGCTTCCTGTTACCATCAGCCTTGACGCACAGATCGGGACACCCTACCCGAGATCCGCCGGTTTTGACACCGACATTGGTGCTTTCATTGAGAGTTCCTCTGTGACGTCGCCACAAGGCCTGATGGCTCCTTCAATCATCATCTATAACGCTGTCCAGGGTGACGCTTTCCTCCCCGGACAGATCTTCGTGTTCGATGGCTTCACACTATGGACCGATCCGCTTGGTCGTCTGGAGCAGATCGTGTCAGGAGTGTCGGATAGTTATGATGAGCATGGCTTGGACCTGCCATCAGACGATGCTCGGGATATTACCCCGGCAGAAGCCTCGGACCTAAATCCGGGGCAGGTTGCGTTGCCTAAGGACGGAGGGCTGGACCTTGTCCCGCAGGCCATACCCTCGTTGGCAATGGAGCCGAACACAGGCCTCACTTCCAAGGGAGCCTGTAACTCCGGACCCCCGGATTCATACCCGGTTGTAGGTTCCAGTCCACGCGTCCCCGTGTCCGCCGAGCCTGGTGGGGCTCCGGTAACGGGGTTCACCGCAGCAGACATCTTTCAGCACTCGCCTTTTGGTGACATACTAAACTTATTTAAAATTCTCTCTTTGACAGAGAATTCCGGGCCGAACTATGTCCGGCTGGAGTGGGAAGCAGGAGACGAAGAAATTTGTTACCCACCCACTAACCACTTGATAGCCGCGATTGATGATTTAACCGATGTGCTTGACTTCGACTCCGAAGGCATCGACGGTCGCCTTTTGGCGACATAGTAAACTTATTTAAAATTCTCTCTTTGACAGAGAATTCCGGGTCGAACTATGTCCGGCTTGAGTGGGAAGCAGGTGACGAAGAAATTCGTTACCCACCCACCACCCACTTGATAGCCGCGATTGATGATTTAACCAATGTGCTTGACTTCGACTCCGAAGGCATCGATGGTATGGACGACGATTGAGGAGAAGACTCAGAATCTATGGGGTACCGGATTCCCGCCTCGTCACATGACATATACATGGTGGATACGCCCAAAGAAGACGACGGTGACAATCCGGAGGATAAAACACCTGGACAAAGACCAAAGCAACGGTGCAGATGCCGTTCCAAATCCAGCAACAGTAAAAATATCAGCAAGAGCGCCAGAAGGATGGATACTCCGGCCAACCCCGAAGGCAACAACGACCAAGCAGAACCAGCGATGGAGTAGGACGAACCAGGTCACGCCGAATATAGTTCGGGGCATATGCCCGAAGCAAACAATTCAGAGGGATGACTTCATCAAACCAGCCCAGGACAGGAAGACAGTCCGGACGATGACGCATTCATCATTCTGGAAGAACGCGTGGAACGAGAGAACCTCCACAGAAAGCTTATGGCCACAGCAAGAAGTCTGAAGAAGTAGAAGCAACGGCTTAAAGCCGCACAGGAAACGCTCAATCGCAGATGTAACAAAGTGCTGGACACTGAAGAAAGATATGGCAACGATCGCCATACAAAGAGCTACCCAAAACGCAAGCTACTGCCAGAATTCGACGATGAGGCCGTTCCACCAAAGAATAACGCGACAAGGAGACCAGGAGTACCACTTCGTAACCGCAATAAATCAACTACCAAAGACGCCCACGATCTATGTGAGCACCTGGATAAGAAAGCTGGCGCAGCTAGGTCCATCTACGGATCTAAAGGGCACACCCCGGCGGGGGACTGTGGTCGTCAAAACAATTATGACAACCAAACACCAGTTCGGAATAAACACCAAACACAACAACAGCCGACAGCATGCCACAGCGCGTCCAGATACAGAGGGGCTGCTCACCCCCTGTGCTTTACCGATGAAGTACTGGACCATGAGTTCCCACAGGGCTTTAAACCTGTGAACATAGAGGCATACGCCGGAACAACAGACCTAGGGGTCTGAATCGAGGACTTTATCCTTCACATACACATGGCTCGTGGGGATGACCTCCACGCCATCAAATACCTTCCCCTCAAACTGAAGGGACCAGCTCGGCATTGGTTGAAAAGCCTCCCCGAATATTCAATTGGGAGCTGGGAGGAACTAGAGGACGCTTTCAGGGCCAATTTTCAAGGGACTTATGTCCGGCCTCCGGACACTGATGATTTAAGTCACATAATCCAACAACCCGGAGAGTCCGCGTGCAAGCTTTGGAACAGATTCCTCACTAAGAAGAATCAAATCGTTGACCGTCCGGATGCCGAAGCCTTAGCGGCATTGAAACACAGCATCTGTGACGAGTGGCTCGCCAGACACCTCGGCCAACAAAAGCCAAGGACAATGGCAGCCCTAACAAGCCTTATGACCCGCTTTTGCACGGGAGAATATAGCTGGCTCGCCCGTAAAGGCACCAGCGACCCCAGCACATCTGAAATAAGGGATGGCAACGGGAAGCCACAGTGTAATAAAAATAAACGCCATAACAAGGAAGAAAGCCCGGATAACACAACGGTTAATGCCAGATTCAGGGGCTCTCGACCTAATCAGCAAAATAAGCCATCTAAAGGAAGTAAAGAGGGACCGTCCGGACTGAATGGAGTCCTAGATAGATTGTGCTAAATCCATGGCACCCCTGACAAACCTGCAAACCACACGCACAGAGAGTGCTGGGTCTTCAAGCAGGCTGGCAAATTAAATGCCGAACACAAGGGAAGGGAAATACCAAGTGAGGATGAGGATGAACCTTGCCAGATGAACATTGCGGGACAGAAAAAATTCCTGCCAGAGATCAAAACAGTAAACATGATCCACGCGACTCATACATCCATGAGGAGGCACGAACGCGCCTATAAAGACATGCGCGATATAGAGCCCACCATACCCACACCTAACTACTGGATGTCTTGTCCGATCACTTTCGGTCACCTGAACGGCTGAACTAGTATTCTGCGTGAAGGATCAGATGCCTTGGTGCTTGACCCAATAATCGACGGATACCATCTCACCTATGTCCTCATGGACGGCGGCAGCAGTCTCAATTTAATATATGAGGACACTGTCCACAGGATGGGGATAGACTCATCAAAAATCAGCAAGATTCACACCACTTTTGAAGGGGTGATACCAGGCGTTGAAGCCTACAACAGGGGCTCCGTCATACTAGAGGTAACATTCGGCTCTCCAGGCAACTCCAGAAGCGAAGAACTAGCCTTCACCATCGCACCCTTCCAAAGCAGCTATCAAGCATTGCTTGGAAGAACGGCCTTCGCCTGCTTCAACGCATTGCCGCACTATGGCTACCTTACACTTAAGATGCCCGGCCCACGTGGCGTCATCACCGTTAGCGGAATAACAAAGCGCTCTTCGCGCGCAGAGGAATACGCGACGGCCCTAGTGGCCGGACTATAAGCGGCCTCTAACAAAAATACAGTTGGTCGTTAAGACCATGGACACGGTTAGACGAGTCCGGCAGCCCACATTAAACCAGGGCACTGTATATGTAATCCTATAGTGGATACTAGGGGATAACAATAAAGCCCCACTCTTGGCTCAACCTTACGGGCAGGCCAGCATCTCACATTTTTACTATCCATCGCATACTTACGTTGCACTCTTCTATGAGTTTCCCTTTTCTGCAGACAACCTTCGCACGATACCCTTCCAGGATGTGGCACAACGGAGACAAAGGCGCAGACATGCAGCAGGGCCCCGTTCAACAGGTTTCTTTTTAGATTAAGCCCCTGTGTAAACCTTTTCTACTGCCTCTTGTTGTTTCACCATCCCATGGGTTCTATACCCACAGAGGATACTGTCGTTTTTGGCATTTCGCCACGACAGGTTAACGCACGTACCTAGAAACACAGGGTTTATAATGTATGGGCATTCTTGAGCCCATCATCCGTTATAAAGTCCGAATACCTTCGGGAGTGTTCGGCGTCAAGAGTTTGGCCTTATATGCATCAGCTCCGAATCATGTCTTTGGTCATATGTTGGGTTTGCCCGACTCCTGGGTTTGCCGCCTTATGTTCCGTTATTATCGGCTAAGGTGGCCAAAGGAGAACTACTGCGATTGTGCCCCAGTTATTCCGGATGAGCACCTCAGTAGAGAAAGCCGAAAACTGACTGTCATGATACAGCGAGAGACTGGTCAACCACTTGACGACTCACCGGAATCTTTAGGATTCCTCCGCATTAACGAAGGGATATTTCACGGCCAGGTACATACGCGCCCGTATTCGGATGCACGCGAAGGTACCAGGGGCTACATAGTAGCCCCACTTTAGAATCCCACGGCTAAGCGAAAGTGTTATAGCTATATAGTCCGGTTGCCTAGTTCGTCGTACGATCACCTCCTTAACGGACCAAGATGTTGGATGAAGAGTGATTAAGCATATTTTTTGCGAACACCCCCTTATAGTATGCGTGGGGGCTGAAGCCAACGACTGCTAACTTTCGGATTGCATATTTATATATACATATATATAAACGGCCGCACAGGGGACACAATCATATTTTCAGACAACCATTATAAATATAGCCTTACAATCAAAATAAACATTGTTTTTACAATGATTTGAATCATCACTGAAATAGGAGATTCTTCAGGCACTGCGCCTCTATCAAGCGGGCACCCACTACTAGGGAAAAGCCTAGCAGCAGCGCGGGTTTGGGCACCCTCAGTAGTGCGGGTACCGGCGCTACTAATAAGGCGCTACAGCTAACGTGTAGCGATGGCGGCGTGTTGACACACGCCATCGCTACACACCTAATTGCTGCAGCGCGGTTTAGAAAAGGACGCCATCGGTATTATCTGCAGCGCCGCTTTGGTGTAAGCGCCATCGGTAAGCGGCGCCATCGCTAAATCCTCGCTACTACTAGTTTTATTAGTTTTTTCCTGCAGATTTGTTTTTTATTTGTTTTGCATTTGAATAGGCTTTATACAATAATCTTTAGCATATCATCCACATACAAATGTAATCATAGCATATACATACAATTAGTCTCATCAAATCATGTCATCATCATAATCATCATCCAACACAAAGTGGTCTCGATCTCGCCATCAATCTCAAAATAGCGATACAAGTCTCGACATTTGCAAATACATCGTCATCCATCTAAACAATGATATACATGAGAATAGCTATCACTTTGAGTACATGAGTTCAGATCCTCTCTCGCATTAGCGTGAACCTAAACTAAGCATCATGGTCGCTTTGAAACCGAAAACCGGTACACTGGGCTCGACACTCCGCCACTTGTCGATATATACTCCTGGCGTAGCACTTCTTCGCCATTTATGATCTATGCACCTGCATCGTCACATGAGTCGATGATATGCAACATATATAGTTGAGCAACACAAAGAGACAGACTTGGCAAAAATAGAAACAACATATCATAAGCATAAATAACAAAGTTCATCGTACCCAAATGACCTAACTAGAGTGATTTTCGCTAGTCGAGGAGGACGGTTTAATTACATCACAAATAAAGTTTCACCGTGCATAACTCAAAGTTTTGTCATAAAAGAAACTATGGACTAAACAGACACATTGTCATATATCGACAATCACTCCATCATGTCGTGCCATCCATCCAAGTCAGGGAGATAGTCATCGAGCTTTGTGAAAGGCATCATGTCGAGACGCTGAGAGGCTATCCATGTTCGGACGTCTTCTCGCGACATTTTTCCTTCTGCATGGAACATCCCTGTTTTTCCGATGACCTCATTCATGATGATTTGGGTAAGTTCGCGCTGGATGTTATAGAATGCAGCTCGAAGTCGATGATCCTCGATATCTCCTATGTCCTTTGCCCATTGCAGAATATGGGCATCGCTAGATCTAGGTGCCATGTGAAGGTTCTGGTGATCCCTTCGGTACTCCAGCATGTGGTGTAGGACATAGAATCCATCATTAAGAGAATCGTTCGGTTGCTGGATGCAGCAGAAGTCGGTCTTATGGCTGAAGGCGTGCCTGCCGCCCCTTTTCTTCTTGTCCCTAACATTTCCACCCCTTGCTTGGTAGTAAAACATAGCACTGTCGAGAACATCTTTGATGTGGGTGTAATCCTTTTTGTGAATGTTCTTCGACGAGTCCAAGTAAAGAGCGTGGGAGAATCGGGGTAGAGGATGATGAGGACGGCGCGCCTGCCCAAGCAAAAATAAGTACACCTCAAATTAATTAGCCTCCACCGTGCAAATGAATTATTGAAATCGAAGGAAGGATAGCAGCGGATGACTTACACGGATGATAAGGCACGAGAATCGCCTCCTTGTCCTTATTGGCGAGCATGAAACCGACGATGTAATCCTCGTATTCACGATGTCTGTGCACATACTCCCAAGAAGGCCTCGCATGTAGTACGGGTCAGCGACACGATATGAGCTATCTGCTCAACCCCAATGATGTAGCTCATGTGCAAGGCATAAAGGCGCATAAAAGTAAAATCCAGCTTCTTCACGTGAAACATGTCGAATATGTAATCGAATCGAGGAAGAACTTATCCGCGGGAAGCCCTTGACGCATTTACATTTGCTGCGGAACATTAACCACGAGAGTGGGTATCCCGGATCTTTCGAGGCGATGAGGCCTTTCTACCCGCAGACATCGTCATGAAGTCTCCTCGGATCGCCGAATCTGGCCCGTAGCGCTGTTTCGGTAGGATTGGTTTACCGATATGCCATTTATCCGCCGGGGATATCTACACGGTCCCGGCCGAGGCTGCCGAGGCGGCCGGATCATAGAATCAGCTCTTTTGCCTTTCCTCGCCTCTTCCTAGGCTTCTTTACCACCGGATGGTCGCCAATAACACGCTGAGATGGTAATTCAGGCACCGACTCATGATGCTCAAACCCCGAGGAGGCGCTTAGTATAGACATACCGCTCAAAGACAATCGCCATCCTCATCCTCATCCATGGCGACGCCATCAGCCTCTAATGGAGCCACCGCTTACCCCGTCCTCTATCACCCAACCCGACACCCGACGCTAATTGGGTAGGTGGGGTGTTGATGTTCATACGCTTCGAGGCTGCGTGCTCGTGGGTGTGCTCCTGGCCGCCTCGCACGGCGCGCACTCTTTGGCCACAATAGGACCCACCCATCGCAACAATCACCAAGCCGCCGTGGGGTCTCGCCGTCATCCCCACTAGTATTAGAGGAGGCAAATTCTCGTGGCCCGGCTTGACACTCGCCACGGAAACCTTGAAGACATTCGGGATCGACCGGCTGTGGAACAATGGTTCCTTCGCTCCATTATCGCCCCTTCCCCACGCCCACCTTCTCGCTCGCCGATGGTGTAGAATATGGTGCACGGGTTTCGCCGGCTGCAAATAAAAGTCTGCGACATGAGACATCCGAAAGGCAACGAAAACGGAGATTATACATTTATATTGAAGGGGCCGTGTGAAGATACCGTGAGGGCGCCGAGCTCAGCTAAAGAGGAGGCACCACGGAGCACATCCGTGCGGCAGCTGGTGCGGGAGCCGTCTTGAGCAAAGGTGGGGAGCATGTGCTGCCAAGAAGTCAGCAAGGGGAAAGTCCTCTGCATTTTTTTTTTGATTTTCCCTTGTCCAAGTGTGAACGCCCGTCACCAAGGAAGTAGATATATCTGCAATCGCCTGTTTTGCGGCAGCTATCGCTGTTGCGACTGTCTGAGATGATTTCTTCTCAACCGCAATCTCAACCTTCTTGTCGTTGCTTTCTTCAGTTAACCTCCGTCTTTCCTTTCTCTCCTCCATGGTCTCACGGTAGTACTTCTTCCACGTGGCGCCGCTCCGACACCGTGCACACATCCATACGACGGTCGAGTATCCACCGGTTGTCGTTTCAATATGTTCAACGCCCGGTTGAATGGAGTGTCCCACTTGGCCTCGCCAATGCCTCGACGGCGAAGTCGCCGCCGCAATCCGCGTTGCTTCTCTCGCAAAAGGCACAAGGATCGTTTACAAATATGACTAACGTGTGCAGTCGAATTGATCAGAAAATAAAATTACCAGTAGTCTCATGAACTCCGTAATGACCGGTGTTGTCTCATAAACCTTCTTCAGTGGGTCCCAACGGTGGCGGGCCCTCAGGACGTCACGCTCCTGCGGGACGGTGAAATCCGCCAAGGGGTCTGGGATGCCCAGACTCGCAGCTTCCGCATCCTCCTTGGCTCATTTGGACCTCTTTCCACCGTAACCACGGCTTCCGTGGTGGGGGGTCCCAATGTTCCTCTTTTGAAGCCCCTTCATGTACTTAGACTTTTCTTTGGCAGCTTCGGCCTCGCAAGCCTCCTTGAATATTTGAAACTGCTCCTCCGTGATTGTCGGACTTTCCTTTACAATCTCGGAGTAGGGTTCCCCGTCGTTGATCTTTGCTTTCACTCGATTTTTCCAGGCAGCCAACGCGTTGCTAAACTTGGTCATGGCGTGTTTGTTTATCTTCTTCATTGCGGGTCATTGTCCGATCTTCATAATCCTTCTCATTCCGCCCGGAACAAGAATATCTGGTGTAACTTCTTTAGGAGGAGCTCCTCATATTTTCTATCTTCTTTAGATTCTCATCGCTGATGGTGGCGGTTGTCCGTATGATGCAGCCTATTTGATTGTCGTAGCACGCCGCTTCCTCGGGTGCCTTTGGCTCAAAATTGCCGTTGTCCACCTCCGTGACCACCAGTCTAGTAGTCCTGAGATTGTTAGGAACCCGTTGCCTCTTCGCTTTCGGTGCTACACCGGATCCGCTCCCAAGGCAGCACCGGTCTCAGCGCCGGTCTCGATGCCGGTCTGAATCTCAGCGCGGTGTCGGGCCTCAGACCGGTCTGCGTGTCGGTCTCAAAGACCGGTCTGCGTGTCGGTCTCACTCCCGATGCCGGCCCAAAGAACAACATCTGTTGATCGTCGGTAAAGCTAAAAATTCGCTCGCCGCCCGGTAGACGTTGTCGCAATCACCGTAACCCTGTCCTTCATCGTTATAGCCATGTTTCCTATGATTAAATCTAGTCAATTAATTCTAGACCTAATAAAATGAATAATGACATAAAAAAGGACTATTGTTTTGCAGGAATGTTGACTCCTTCTTGGTGCGGCAAATCCCGGGCACTCGATATGTCCTAGTTTGTAGCACAAGTCATGCTGAAATTCATGGCAAATTTCGGCATGACCTTTGCTAAAAAGTGGACAAATCGAGAACTTGAAATTTGCCGGAACAGAAATGAATCAACATTCCGGCAAAACATAGGCCACTCAGCATCATTCCCTGGAAACAACAAAGCCACCACTTGGGCACAATCGAACAACTTCAATGAAAAGATATAACATGACCACTTCAATGAAAAATAAAATTTTCCTAAATTCTTTTCCTTGAAAAATAGTGGTCTTTTGAAAAATCAAAAACCTTTGCCAATCTACTTAACCTAGCTTCTTAATCCAACGAACCTAATTAGCCTACCTATTTAACCTAGTTAGTTAATCTAGTTTACCTAGATAATTAACCCTAATTAAACTAGTTAACGCAGCTAGTTCTCTGTCAAAGCCTAAAATAAATTTTTGCACTAATTAACATGGATAATTAACCTAATTCAACTAGTTAACCTGACTAGTTCTCTGTCAAAGCCCTAACTAAGTTTTTGCACTAACCTAGATAATTAACCTAATTAAACTAGTTAACCTAACTACTTCTCTGTCAATGCCCTAACTAAATATTTTCCCTAAAACCTAGATAATTAACCTAATTAAAAACTGGCTAACCTATGCATGAGAGAGAGAGGAGGGTGGGGCTTACAGATGATGGCTCCGTGGTGGCGACGGAGGCAGTGGTGGCGAGGAGGCAGGGGCGCCTCCGGTGACGGCGAGGGAGGCAGGGGCTCCAAAGGACGGCGAGGAAGGTGGCGCCGACGGCGGCTCGGTGGCGTTGACGAGGCAGCTGCTCCGTGGCGTTGGGGGCGGCTCGGTGTCGCCGACGGCAAGACGGTCTCTGCTGGTCTGCGTCGTCGGCGGCGGCGGCGAAGTGGGGCGATTTAATCGGGAGACGGCGGCGGGGTGGGTTTGAGGATTTGGGGAAGTGGTGGTCGGGGGGAAACGGTTTTTGGCTAAGTCAACTTAGCGGTAGCGTTTGCAAAAACGCTATAGCTAAGTTAGCTATAGCGTTTCACAAAACGCTGCTGCTATAGCTAATTTCCTATTCTGCTTCTATAGCGGGGTTCTAGGGCACGCGCTGCAGCTACGTTAGCTATAGCGCCTCTTACAAAGAAACGCTGCTGCTATGCCTTCCTCCGATTTTTCACTTTTTCGCTTATTTTGCTTTACATTTTATTTTTCCTTTTTCCTTTTTCTATTTCTTTCATTTTCATTTAAATTTCTATTTTTTATCATCTTATTTTATTTTTGTTAGTAGTAGCGCTTTCTTTGGAAACACGCTGCTAATCGTGTCAGTAGCAGAGCGCTGCTTCGCTTAAGATCGCCATCGCTATGCGTAGCCTAGCATTCTACCAATGGGAATATTAGTAGTAGCGCTTTTTCTACAACAGGCGCTACTGCTAAGTTTGTGTCTGTAGCGCGGTTTCTAATAGCTCGGTACTGCTAAATAGCACTAGCGCAGTTTTTGGAACCGCGCTGCTGCTAAGATTCTATCTATAGCCTTTTCCCTAGTAGTGACCCTCTGTGACCTGCGCCAAGTAGTGCCCGGCCGGATGTTGGCCCCCTACAGGATCCTGGGACGCCATCATAGTAGCATCCATATCCGTCCAATACGCTTTAACGCGGGCAAGGGCCATCCGTGCACCCTCTATGCATGCCGACTGTCGGTGTCAAAACCGGCGGATCTTGGGTAGGGGGTCCCGATCTGTGCGTCAAGGCTGATGATAACAAGAAGTAAGGACACAGTGTTTACCTGTGTTCGCCCTCTCGATGGAGGTAAAACCCTACTTCCTGCTTGATTAATATTGATGATATGGGTAGTACAAGAGTAGATCTACCACGAGATCATATAGGCTAAACCCTAGGAGCTAGCCTAT